>JAODAL010010624.1:0-104172 GCA_025379985.1 Phyllomedusa bahiana | reverse complement strand
GGGTTTGGGGGGCAGAAGCCCATTTTCCCCCTTTTTTGGGGCGGCTGAGTTCGCCCCGGCTCCGTCTCCTCCACGTCCTTGGACGTGAGCTTCATGGTCAGGAACGCGTGAGTGTCGTACAGGTACCTGCCGATCCGGGGAGCGTCCAGGCTGGGGAACTGCTCCGGGATACAACGGAGGAGGCGGAGGACGACTGCAGACTCTAAAGAGAGAGACAAGGATTAGACCGCAACGCCGAAAACCGCACCGATCCCTACAGAGGCCCCGCCCCCTACAGAGAACCCGCCCATCAATTTATAGAAGAACTCTAGAAACAATGACGAGTAACTAGGTCATTACTTTCCAGGTCTTTTACTCTAGTCACATTCAAAGCTGCGTGCACAGTTCTGTTGTCTGCCTGCCCTGTCCCAGGCACCGCCATCAGCCTCTGCCATGCTCGCGCCCAAGCTCTGCCCCATGCCCTCCACACTCCTCCTTTTACCAGTGGCCCGTCCCCTACAGTGCCTGCTGCCGTGCCCCACCCCATGTCTACCACTTCCCAAGCCCTCTCCGACATGCTTCTCCTGCCCACCACCTTCCGGGTCCCACCCCTCGTCATTCCCGCTCCCGGAGCCTGCACCCTGCCATACGCACTCCCGAGCTCTGCACCCTGCCAGCCACCTCCCACACTCTTCCTTCTGCCATGCCTGCTCCGGGGCACCACCATCTGCCATTCCCGCTCCCGAGCCCCACCCCTACCTTGCCAGCTCCTGTGGCCCCGTCCCTGTCATGTCCGCTCCTGGGCCCCACCCCCTGCCATGCCACTCCTGTGGCCCACCCCCTGCCATGCCCGCTCCCAATTCTCCGTGTCTGTCTTTACTGTAATTCCAGCATTCATCAAAGTTGTTCATCCATTCCATACAAGCTGATGGTGCAGCGCATGGAATTATGGGAGGACACGGAAAAATTTAGTACATTGCATGAAACCCCGCCCACCTCATCCTTCCCTACTTACCAAAATCAGACAGCTTCGGAAGCTCCTCTCCCTTCACAGCTTTTGTCAGATATTTATAAATGTTTTTAAAGTCTAAACTGTTCCAGCCGTTATTTGCAACTGGCTCCTCCCCCGCGGAGCTAAGCTCCTCCTCTGAAGATCCTCGAAGGCCTTTTAGTTGGGCAGAGGTCACAAACGGCTCCTTGGGGGGGATGGAGTGACGGGCAGTCGTAGGCTCCGTTGATGCTATTGTCAGAAGCTGTAGAGAAGGCAGACCACAGGTTTAGGCAAAGACCAACTATGAAGGTTCTATTAATAAGATATCAGGTAATTGCAGAAATTGTAGATCCCTTATATACCTGAAGGAGTGTTTTTAATGCCCAACAGTTAAAGGACCCCGCTAGGTCTTTTTTTACCCATTAGTTTATTAGAAATTGTTATTAGGTACACTGTAGCTTTGCTCACCTGCAGCTGAATACAGGATATGTGGCTGATGTAACAGTCTCTTTTAGGTCACATGACTGTGCTTTTGGTGCGGAAAGGAAGTCAGACTCTTGATGCAATCCTATGAGACTCTCCCAAAGGAATCAACAGAGAGATTCCCTTACAGGTCACACAAGCAGTGTGCTTAAGCAGCTCAGGGTGCAGGTCACATGACTCAGTTGCAGCAGCGAGAAATCCTGTATCCAGCTGCAGGTAAGGAAAATGACTGGTGCTAATGTACACCTAGAGGGAATTTCTAAGGAACTAAAGGGAAAAAAAAAACAGAGTGTTTTTTTAAAGGGGTTGTCTCACTACAGGGATTGCTCCTTTTTATGTTAAAGATCTTGCAAAAACAAGTCACTTTGCAATATGTGTCCATTAACAGTTTCCTACCTATTGCTAGATATCCCCTCTTGTATGGGCTGCATCAGCTCCTCAGGTCACTATAGCTACAGACCTGTTGGATCTCTCCTGATAGGCTGCCAGCACTGGTTGCTATAGCTACAGACCTGGCTTTTACTGCAGCCTAATAGAAGCCAGTAAACACGCCCATGAATTCAAGACGAAACCAAGAAACCAGGACTGAGGTGAGATGAATCAATGTAGAGAGACAACCCGGTCTACACAGCAAGGATTTCCAGACACCATGTCTTATTTTCGGGGGTGTCTTATTTTCGGGGAAACAGGGTACCTCCTGCCTCCAGCTCTGTGTGCTCAGAAGGGGGCGTGTGATTTGTTTGAATTACATATCATGTGACCCAGCAGGATGACATCACCAGGCCTTTCCTCTCTTTAGTCAAAGAAAGGTCTGTTTATGTGTAGAACTGTAAGTAGCTACACTATAGCTCAAAGGTAAAGTTTTTGCCTCCAGGCACAAGGGTCCTCGGTTAAAATCCCTGCAGGAACCAAACCTGTGGATTTTATTTCTCTTTATCAATGCACATACCTGACTGAGGTTTATTTTTTTATTTATTTGCACTGTTTGACTAATTACTAAGGAGCACAGAGGACGGGAGTAGTGACAGCACCCGGGGTCTGAACACTCAGTAGTTGCCTGAGAGGAGAGGTGATGTCTGAGCATGTGCGGCCAGGACTGAGGAGCTCTCAGCCCTGGTCGTATCCCCTCGAGACGAGCTGAAAACAATGGATCACTAAAGGAGCAGCTAAAACAAAAAACGCTGCAGAATTTTGAATAATGATGAATGGTGAAAATGTTTATTATTTAGTTTGCAAACTTCCCACGTCAGTTTTATTTCGTGGCAAAACCCCTTTAATACTTGATAGAAGGTGAGAATCTCATCAGACCGAGCTGGCCTGTGCCCTATTCCTAATGACTGGACACCGGATGGACAGAGGTCATTGATCTGTCAAAACTGAAGCGCAGCCCGTGATTGCCATCTAGTGGGGACAGTGAGCAACAGTCCTCATTAAGCATCAAGAGTCCGCCCATCTCATTAAATCTCCAGTCAGTGAGGTGTAGCCTATTATCCCAATTAGCTGATGGGAGGTGTGGAAACCTGAGATGGTGACACATATAAGACACATTGTCTAGCCTCACATTTTTGTACATAGTTTGGGGTTCAATTCTGGATTGAGCTGTGTTCCATTTCTTCCGTACCCCTGGATCTGAAAGCCGAGCATTGTAAGTGTAAGGACTTTCTAAGTTTTCTCCGTTATATTTTATAACTGTTTGCTACGTATGTCATATTCATTGTTATTGTATTTTTTATCTCAGCTCTGCACCCTCCATCATTATTAAAATTAATAAGCTTTGTTCTTGTTGCTGTACGTATCCATGACTTTGAAGAGGTGTATTTAACCCTGAAGCTGCTGGGGAGCAGTGAGGTAACCCCGTAAGCGTTTTTAAGTGTATTTTTGGATCAGAGTCCTTCACTCTGATTTCCTTTTCTTTGTGGAGTATTGAGGAAGGGGGGGGGCAGCGAAATTTTGGGGTCTGGAACTGTCTTGGGGTGTGATTTATCTCGATTTGCCACCTGAATAAGGCGAGTGCAAAGGGGAAAAATAAATAAACTCCAACAGGGCCCCCCCAGTCACGTGCTGCCGAGTGTGTACATGACAAAATCTTTCGCCAAAAAAATTAGATAAAAATCCTCAGATTTCTTGTAAAAAAAATTTTAAATTTAAACGGAGGGTTTTTAGTTTTCAGAATAGATGATTTTTGGTGCCTTTAAGGGGCGTACCCAAGCTAGGTTCACACGGGTCAAAGGGGGGACATTTCGGTCCTACTGGGGCTCAAAAAGGGGCAAATGCGCCCAGCATTCCGGTAACCACATTCTCATAGAAACACGCCGAAACGGGGAAAGAAGTGACAAGTCAATCATTAGCAGCAAATACGCGCCGCTAGCAATGAATGTCTATGGGGCCGGCCGCCACGCGGGAGTACGCACCAATCGGCGCGAGCTCCCAAACGCCGCAATTACGCTGTGTGTATGGGGAGCGGGGGCATCATCTTGCCGGCCCAATAGACATTCAATATTCCGCCTTAAATAATTGACATGTTCCTTTATCCCCCGGCGGCTTTTATTGTCGAGGGGGAAGGAGCGTAATCCATAGTTCACAGGAGAACTGTGGAACCGAAATACGGGAACACTCGCCCGATTTAGCGCATACGCCGCCAAATACGGCCGAATGCACCCAAACAAACCCCTTTGAGCATCTGGGGGGCTTAACATGGAAGGTGGGGGACAAAAGGTTCTACCATCCACCAGCCCAGATGTCCTCAGGGAGGGGGAAGAGGATTCCTTTTGGGGGCACCTGTGAACCTATTTGACCTCAGCCCCAAAAATTTTAAGGGCGGGCTGGAAAATAATGGTGGTCACACAAAATATTGACACTTTGGGCACAATCTGTCCATTTTCATATACACACATATATAGCGGAATAATTAGTCCAAGTCTTATTGTGTTCAAACCTGCGCGTACTAAGGAAAATGTGCCCAGTCAGGAACTGGTTAATCAGTTTTTTAAAAAAAAAAAAAAAAAATTAAATAAATAAAAAGGGAGTTGCACGACCAATTTAAATTGCTTATAAAACTTACCTGTGAAAAAGCAGTGGTCATGGCCTCCTCGGTGGTGCTGCAGGTCCTGTCCCCAAAGCCCTCCACACTTTTGGTAGAGAAGAATAAAGGTCAATACGGCCTTTAAATAAAAAATAATCCCTAAAACAAGCGCAAAAATCGTGCACCGCAATATAGAGACTGTCAAATATAAATGACCCTGCAGTGGATTTGCAGCTCTGGGTGCTCGGTGTGGTTCATCTTTTCATTATTTGCAATACTTCTGCTTGCTGTCAAGGAATAGAAACAATCTATGTAACAACCAGAAACTAAAAACTTACACATTCCTTTTACTTGTCACAGTTGTATCAAGTCTCGGCAAACCATCAGCACAAAAGACCTCCCTTTATTTTTGTATCAGGGAGTCCCCTCCAGTCTCATTAGGGTGTGTTCACACGACGTTTTGGATTCGTTTTTTGATCACTTTTCACTAGAAGAAAAATGCATTGAAAACTGCATCCCAAAAACGTATCCAAAAAGCAGCAGTCGATGCTTTTTTTTTTGATCATTTTTAAAAATATATAAAAAAAAACACACACACACTTTTGAGTTTAAAGGTAGAATTTTTAGTGAAATACACTACATCGGGGCCCAGAGGTCTAAATTTGATCTAGAAAAACTGTTGAACTTAAAATAACCTGATGACCAAAAAATTTCACTTACGGGGAAAATGGTTAATTGTAGGAAGCTATCCCAATAAGGCGCTAGAACACAAGCATTTTACAGTGTTTCCTACGAAGCCTAATGAGGGCCCCGGAACGCAAGTTTTTTACATTTTTCAATGAACCCAAATAGAGGGCGCTTCCACTTTCACATGTGTTTAATTTTAAAAATCACTTTTTATATGATTTTTCTATAAAAGCATTTTTTTTATATAAATGGGTGTTTATAGAAATTATAAATTTTTAACTAATAAATTTATTAAGTTTTAGATAAATTTTTTATTAAGAATGATGGTTTGATTATTAAAGGGAAACCACTAAACATTGTAAAAAACTATTTTCTAAAACTTTAATAAATTATTAAAATAAAGAAATTTTCAAAAAACCCCCTTTTTCTATACAAAAAAACCCTTTTTTATATAAATTCAATAAAATAAAAAATGTTTTAGGAGTTTAAACAAAAAATACGGGAAGCCCCCCCTAGGGGGCATTTTTTTACTAAAAGTTCAAACTAGATCAAATAAACCCCTTGGGGGCCCGATTTTTGTTTACATTTCAAATTTTAAATCCAATATTTTTTCGATGCCTTTTCGATAAAAAGGCACCCAAAAACGACCCAAAATTTTGAAACTTTGGATCATTTTTTTTCGGGCCCAAAAAGCGCACCCTCTTTTTTTCATGGTAAAAAAAGAAAATTGAAAATTAAATTTTTTAAAAATAACGAAAAAACCATTGAAAAACGTAAGTAAACCGCAGAAAGCGATCACCGCTAAAAAGGGCATGCGTGTTTTACAATGAAACCAATGTAAACACACTGCACATTGTTAGACACGTTTTTTGGATCCGAAAGACGTATCAAACGTCATGTGAACATAACCTTGTCTGCATTGGATACAGCTGTAAAAAGTGCACAACATACAGCCCGCACATGGGGGGCGTCCTATGTAATCCACCCCCCCCAAAAAGGTGGGGCGATGTTTGGGGGGGGCTGGGGGGTTTCCCGGGAAACAGGGCAGACCAGGGAGTCCACCCTCACCCCCTATAATGTTATGCCATAAGAGCAGACCTGCACAAGGGGCTTCTTAACAGACACTATAAAGGTAGGAACTTTCAGCGTGCAATGCCCATGGGAAAACAAATTAGGAAAAGACTAGGGCTCCACGCCCCAAATGGGGGGTTAGACTGTAAGGTTCGGCCCTTATTATAACACAAGCAAGAACTTGAAAATGTTCATTTTTATCGTCCTGGGGAGCGTAACCCTTACCGCATCTTTAAACGTAAGGGGTTGTCTCACTACATGATTCCTTACCTAGTCCTGTTTTTGTTTCATTTTGATTCAGGGGGGTTTTACTGGCTTCCCCCTAGGCTGCTGTAGAAGCCAGGGCTTTGCTATAGCAACCAGTGCTGGCACCTATCAGGGAGAGATCAAACAGGGGCTGTAGCTATAGGCCAGGGCTGGAGCCCATCAGGGAGATCAAACAGGTCTGAGCTAAGAGACCATGCGGGAGCCTACGAGAGACCAAACAGTCTTAACTATAGGACCAGTGCTGGGAGCCTATCCGGGGGAGACAAACGTCTGTAGCTATAAACCAGTGCGGGAGCCTATCAGAGAGACCCAAAAGTCTTTAACTATAAGGGCCAGTGCTGGCAGCCTAAACCGGGGGAAGATAAAAAGGTCCCGTACTTACAACCCTTCTGGCACCTTCAGGGGGAATAAACAGGTTCTGTACTATAGCGCCAGTGTGGCACCATCAAGAGCAAACAGGTTTAGCTATAGCGACCAGTGCTCAGCCTTTAAAGGAGAGATCAAACAGGTCTGTTTCTATAGTCAAACCAGTCTGGGCAGCCTCAGGTAGGGAAACAGTCTGTACTTTTGCAAAAACCTCGGCACCACAGGGAAACTAACATTTGGTTAGCTATACTCATGGGACCCAGCCTACCCCCCGAGAATGAAACAGTCTGTGCTATAGTGAAACCTGAGGGCTTTATCCCCATACAAGAGGGATACCCGAATAGGGTAGGAAACTGGTAAGGACACAAAATTGAAAGGTCTTGGGTTTTTGCAAGTCTTTAACATTAAAACAACAACCCGAGTAACAAACCCCCTTTAATTTTATTTTCCGGGGGGGGGCATTTTTGCAACCCTCCCCCCACGCCCCAGATGCCATGTCATACAGCCCCCTACAGGAGATATGCTATAGTCCCATCATCACCAGTGGCCGCTGTTTTTCCCTTTACTATAGCTTGTTCACACGCTTATTTTGGCGTTTTGGGGTTTTTTGCCCCCGCAAAAAAGTAATCGTAGTCGCCCCCCCCACACGTACAATACGATAGTATTGTTCGAATTGACAATGTCAATGATACATGTCAATGGGGCCCCGCAGGTCCGGCCCCCTCTTTTGGAAAACCGATTCCCACGATTACAAAACAACTTTTTTTGGGTCATATATACGCGCCGCAATAAGCCGGGAGAACCACACGCTGATCTGCGCATATTCCCAAGGCACGGGGGGACGGCCCCATAGACGTGCATGGTCCCCCACCGATTCGCCGCAAAAAAATTGCACCGCTTATCTCCCATGCGTACGCCCCAACGTATTTTAGGGGCGGGGGACACGCAAATCCATAGTTCTCTACGAGAGCTGTGACTTACCGTAATTGCGGCGCGCATTTCTCGCAATATGCAGCAAAATAAGCTGTGTGCGCGTAGCCTAAAGCTCGGAGCTTCTCCTCCCATATCCGGGGCTCTGACAACCTCCCTTTACCTCAATGGGAGCCGGATCCTGGTCCTCGTGGACTTTCTTCTTGCGAACCAACTTCCCGTATTCCGTCTGCACGGCCTCCCGAGCCGCCCGACCCCGGAGCCAAGAAAAGTAGGCGGAGACCTGGAACGTAGAAGCGGGGAATGTACAACGGCACAGACCCATCCTCGCTTAACCCCCTTAAGCCGAACGCCTGAAAAGTAGTTAATGACCAGAACTTTTTTATTAGTTTTTGCCTCCTTGCGTTTCAACAGTTGTAACTTTTTTATTTTTTCACTGACGCAGTTATATGAGGCCTCGTTTTATTCGAGACGAGTTGTACTTTATAGGGGAATAGTTTCACTTATAAATAATTGCAGTATTTTTTTTTTTATTTATTTATTTTTTTCACACCACTCACATTTCACACTTGTCAGATTAATTCTACCGGTTATTACGGTCGTGTGGATACCGAATATGTGTAGGTTTTTTGTGCGTGTAATTTTTTGCACAATTATTTTTTTATTATATATATTTTTTTTTTTAGTTTTTTATTTTTTTTTACACTTATGTTTTTTTTTTTTTTTTTTTTTTTTTTTTTTTTTTTACTCCCCTGAAGGGAGAACTGTTTTACATTTTAGTTATTTAATTTTTTTTTACACTTAGTAATGTATTAGCATATTCTTTAAAATGCTAATACATTCTAATCTGTGTCAAGTATGACACAGGCATGATCAGGACAGCACACACAGTCTGTCCGGGTCACTGACTTTTTTACACAGACAGCCCTGGGGCCACTCTAGGTCCCCAGGGCTGACTGTGCAGCCGTTCCCCGGGCTCTGTCAGGTCACCGGGTGTCCCGATCACCCAACAGAGCAGGGTAACCTTTTGATTGCGCTGCGGTGACGATCCGCCGCAATCAAAGGGGTAAAGTACCAGGTTGCAGAGGTTTCCTCCGCTCCCCGGTGCTCTCAGGAGATGCTCTGGGATCAGGGCTGTGTAGTACAGCCCCGATCTCAGCGCAGGTGCGGCGCCGCAAACCCCGGAGTCTGGAGTGACGCTAAAAGACGTCGCTGGAGACGAACGACCCGCACCGGCTGACGCCAAAAGACAGTGGGCGGCCGTTAAGGGGTTAAAGGGCATGTCCATGTTAGTCTTCTGTGGTTTTATACGTGGTGGGACACCAGCGAGCCAGCTCTAGGTGCAGTCATTGCCCCCATCCTAATGCTTCTACCTCCTCGGCACCATCTCTAGAGCATGGGAGGGCGGAGCTAATAGTGTCAGGCCACACCCACTGTCCTGGGTGCAGGACCAGCCTCCTTGGCAGTGATGGCGGTAGCTGCTGCACTGTTTCAGGCCTTGGCGCTCCTCAGCGGCGACCACTTACCTCGTCATCGCTGCGTCCCTCGACGGTCAGCACCGGGACCCTCTCGCTCACCTGGGCCCTCAGACCTCTCAGCAGATCCTTCTTCTCCTTGAAGGTCCACACCAGACGCAGGTTAGGCCGAGGCGCCACCTCTGGAGCTTCAAAGCGGCTGGGGGCCGTGCGCTGGCGAACCGGAGGCTTCATCGTCCCCGGCCTGCAATGGAGTGTTATAGGCTATTACGTTACGGTCCAGTGTAACACCACCGCTGCTCCCCACAACACACAGCAGTCCTGCACCTTCCTGTGTCACTCACTTCCGTCAAGCTCATGTTCTTCAACCAACTGTCCATCTGCATCCAGGAAAGCTGGGTGAGGGTCAATATGGCTGCCATGGGAGCTCCCATAGAGGAACCAATGCTATATCTGCAATCAGGAAAGCTGGGTGATGGTCAATATGGCCTCCATGGGAGCTCCCGTAGAAGAACCAATGCTATATCTGCATCTAGGAAAGCTGAGTGATGGTCAATATGGCCGCCATGGGAGCTCCCATAGAACATTCAATGCTACATCTGCGTCTAGGAAAGCTGGGTGATGGGCAATATGGGTGCCATGGGAGCTCCCATAGAAGAACCAATGCTACATCTAGGAAAGTTGAGTGATGACCAATATGGCCGCCATAGGAGCTCCCATAGAAAAACCAATGCGTTATCTGCATCTAGGAAAACTGGGTGAGGGCCAATATGGCTGCCATGTGAGCTCCCATAGAGGAACCAATGCTATATCTGCAATCAGGAAAGCTGGGTGATGGTCAATATGGCCTCCATGGGAGCTCCCTTAGAAGAGCCAATGCTTTATCTGCATCTAGGAAAGCTGAGTGATGGTCAATATGGCCGCCATGGGAGCTCCCATAGAAGAACCAATGCTTTATCTACATCTAGGAAAGCTGAGTGATGGTCAATATGGCCGCCATGGGAGCGCCAATAGAAGAACCAATGCTACATCTAGGAAAGCTGAGTGATGACCAATATGGCCGCCATAGGAGCTCCCATAGAAGAAACAATGTTTTATCTGCATCTAGGAAAGCTGAGTGATGGTCAATATGGCCGCCATGGGAGCGCCAATAGAAGAACCAATGCTACATCTAGGAAAGCTGAGTGATGACCAATATGGCTGTCATAGGAGCTCCCATAGAAGAAACAATGCTTTATCTGCATCTAGGAAAGATGGGTGATGGGCAATATGGCCGCCACGGGAGCTCCCTTAGAGGAACCAATGCTACATCTGCATCTAGGAAAGCTGGGTGATGAACAATATGGCTGCCATGGGAGCTCCCTTAGAGGAACCAATGCTACATCTGAATCTAGGAAAGCTGGGTGAGGGCCAATATGGCCACCATGCGAGCTCCCATAGAACATTAAATGCTACATCTAAATCTAGGAAAGCTGGGTGATGAACAATATGGCCGCCATGGGAGCTCCCATAGAAGAACCAATGCTACATCTGCGTCTAGGAAAGATGGGTGATGGGCAATATGGCTGCCATGGGAGCTCCCATAGAAGAACCAATGCTACATCTAGGAAAGTTGTGATGACCAATATGGCCGCCATAGGAGCTCCCATAGAAAAACCAATGCTTTATCTGCATCTAGGAAAGCTGAGTGATGGTCAATATGGCCACCATGGGAGCTGACATAGAAGAACCAGTGCTACATCTGCATCTAGGAAATCTGGTGAGGGCCAATATGGCCGCCATGGGAGCTCCCATAGAAGAACCAATGCTTTATCTGCATCTAGGAAAGCTGGGTGATGGCCAATATGGCCACCATAGGAGCTACCATAGAAAAAGTCACCCAGCTTCCCCTGTTTCCTGACCTACCCAGTAAGCGAGGACATTCTGTGGGCAGTTTTGACATTCAGGGTGCTGGAAAAGCTGTGTGACTGCAGTCTACAGCGTTATATACACTGCTGTATTATTTGCAGAACAAAGGAATGGTGTCATTTCTAGTTTTTTCTACTAGAAGGAGAACTACAAGTCACAGCATGCACTAAGCTTCGCACCCGCATAACACAAACACATCTTACCGTGGCCGCACGATAGAAAGCTGCCTTCTCGCGAGACTTTCTAATTTTGGTCCTTCCGACGCGTCGTATCGTGACGTCACGAAAGGGCAGAGCAGTCGATATAGCTGAGGGCGGAAGCGGATGTTATGACGTTGTGCGTCAAACACGGAGAACCTGAAGAAGTGCATTAGAAAGTTACAAACCATAAAAATCTCTGGTCCTTCCGACGCTCCGTACAGTGACGTCACGAAAGGGCAGAGAAGCCGATCTAACTGAGGGCGGAAGCGGATGTTATGACGGAGAATCTGATAAAGCGTAATAGAATGTTACAAACCATAAAAATCTCTGGTCCTTCCGACGCTCCGTGCAGTGACATCACGAAAGGGCAAGGAAGCCGATATAGCGGAGGGAGGAAGCGGATGTTAAGCTGTTCTGTGTCAAATACATAGAGGAAAACCGTGGGAAAAAATAATTATAATGTCACAAACCATAGAATGTAATAAAGATAGAGTAAAAAAAAAGAGAAATTACACGGACATAGAAAATAAAAAACATATGGCAGCGGTGGGATTCGAACCCACGCCCCCGAAGAGACTGGAGCCTTAATCCAGCGCCTTAGACCGCTCGGCCACGCTACCTGATGAA
This sequence comes from Phyllomedusa bahiana, assembly GCA_025379985.1. Classification (NCBI taxonomy): domain Eukaryota; kingdom Metazoa; phylum Chordata; class Amphibia; order Anura; family Hylidae; genus Phyllomedusa; species Phyllomedusa bahiana. Next base: position 92,166 of record JAODAL010010624.1, on the reverse strand, counting down.
AGCTTTGTTCATGTACAGTGAATACATAGGGAATCTACACAGAGCTGCTACAACTCCTAGGGTGTCTGGATGCACTTAAAGGGGTTGTCTCATTGCATTGATTCCTATCACTTGAGTCCTGTTTTCTTAGTATAATTTTGAATTCAGGGGCGTGTTTACTGTCTTCTACTAGTCTGCAGCAGAACCCAAGCCTGTAGCTATGGCAACCAGTGCTGGCAGCCTATCAGGAGAGATTGAACAGGTCTGTAGCTATAGCGACCTGAGGAGCTGATGCAGCCCATACAAGAGGAGATATCTAGGAATAGGTAGGACACTGTTACTGAACACATATTGCTAAGTGACTTGTTTTTGCAAGATATTTAATATAAAAAGCAGCAATCCCTGTAGTGAGACAACCCCTTTAAAGGGGTTTTGCCATAATGTAATGTTGACGTGGGTATTTAATCACTTTTCTAAATATATGTGATTACAAAAAGTGAAGCCTCTGAGAGCTACAGCCTTAATCAGATGTCCTTAGTTTCCTGAAGCGCTTGCGTTGTCTGCACTTCTTATCTGATGACAGGGAACATGAACGAGCTTGCAAGGGGCTGGGGAGAAAGGTGCAGTGTATGAGTCTGTCTGCTGTATAGAGAATCCACTGGTTGTCATGTTATTATTTGAGTAAACATTAGCGACGCTCCCTGCTTCCTGGCTCTGCTCACCCTCTCCGTTTCCACCCTGCAGCCATTCATGCTTTGTTTATCTTCTCTCCTGAGCAGATAAGAGGTAAGGAACTTCACTTCTTGGCAAAACCCCTTAAAGCATGTTGGGAGATGTAGTTCCACAAGCAGCAGAATGCATGTGTTTACTTACTACAAGGCTGTGGCAATGAGGCTTGGTCCACTGCCATCATGGTAAGAGCTGTGCCCCTTCCAAACTCATTGCACCCTGAGGTCACCAAGTGGATCAGAGTGATCTCCCAATAGGAAGCCGTGTCCCGTTCAAGATGGAGCTCAACGAGGCAGGTGCCCATACATCCCACGTCCTATTATGTGACATCATAACGCAGCATTATACGTCATGATGTGAGGCTTCCTGCCAACGCCCACTGCGACAATTTCAGAAAAAGATAGGAGAATGGATTCCACCGCCATAGAGCGCCTGACACTCATCTCTAGATATATAGTGGGGTGGTAGCGGCGTTTAGAGCTTTTAGTTAAAATCGTCAGATGGCGCGCATTCTTATATTGTTTATGTAGCAAAACACAACAACAAAAAAAGTCTTGGCGGCACTCACCCCTCAGGGGGTAACTTGTCCCTAAGTAATACAGGACTCCAGGCACCGAACGTTTTCCTGCACTTTACAAATTCGAGGGTAAACGTACAGACATTACACAAATAAAATATAGAGACGTAACCTAAAGTAAAACAAAATAAGAAAAGGTTAAAATAAAGCAAAATCCAATAAAATGAATTATTCCGATCATGGCAGAAGCTGTGACAGCTTCATTTGTTACTCAATGTTTCATTGATGTCACTGAGTCCCTGCTCTCTTTTCCCAGTAGAGGTATAATAACAATTGCGCAATTAAATTATTATTATTTTTTTTTTATTCAAGAAAATGCTTTACTTAAATAACATTTTAGAAAAGTCAATTTGCTCACATGTGGAGTATGTCCCTCATGTATCTGCAGAAATCTCCTTTCAAGTAATGCTGCACAGGAGTCCAGTGAGAATGTTTTTTTTTTTTCGGAAAAAAAACTCCACTTCTAAATTTGGCTAAAAATCACAAAATTTTTCTGAAAAGAAAAAAAAAATATATTAAAAAAAAAAAAAAAAAAAGTTGTGACCCCGACGTGATTTGAACACGCAACCTTCTGATCTGGAGTCAGACGCGCTACCGTTGCGCCACGAGGTCTTGTGTAGGAGAGTGTTCTCAGTGCAGATACAGCCTCACTCTGCAGCTAGTCCTAGTCACATGTCCTATGCTCTCTCCACGTTACATTGCCTGTGACCTGGATACAATGTATCAGATTTCAGTGTAACGATGTATCCGGCAGAATAACCGCAAGAAAAAAGAAGCAGTAATGTGAGGAATTCTGCAAGAAAACAATGTGGCAAAAAATAAAGAAAAAAAATTGGGCTCGTCCGGGATTTGAACCCGGGACCTCTCGCACCCGAAGCGAGAATCATACCACTAGACCAACGAGCCATGTGACTACCCAGCCCGTCACCTGACTTCATAGCTGCCACGTCACAGCCGCACTTGTCACATTGTATCAGCTGTAGAGTGTTGGGATCTGTGGGTTCCGCAGAGATCACGCTCCGTGCGCTTTCCTGTGCGGCTGCTCTGAACCACTGATGAGGTCAGCACTGAGCACACACGAGGCTGATTAGCTTGTTTTAAAACATTTTTTATTACATTTAGAATAAGAGAATGTTTTTTTTTTCTTCACTATCTGTGGGCACCACATTCACCGGATGGAAGATGGCCGACTTCTTTTGTATTTGCTGTAGATTTTGATTGGTGCCATCTGCTCGTGAGCATTGTCTATAAGAGCAGTTTAATAAAGTTTTTTTTTAATTTAAAAAAAAAAAAAAGCTCCAGCTCTGGAGCACTTAAAGGGAATGTGTCACTTATTGTATAACTCACATTTTTATGTTCAACACATTTTTTAAGAATTTTTGGTTATTTTTTTTTTTATTATTTCCATATCACTTTCAATATTTTTTTTAAATAATTCTTAAGTCCTGCAGATTTCACTTTGGCCACGAAGCCTCATATTAGTCAGACCCTTCCTGTTCTGTACAGATAGATTCTCAGTTGGCTGCTCATTATCAGCACAAAGAAGGTCAAACTGAAAGGAGACACTAGTGTGAATAGATAACGCAGGATCCACCAGTCACAAGAGGAGATAGTCACAGTTCACCTTTTCACCTCCCTGCACACTGACTTCTTCCCAGGTCACAGAGCATGATTAGAAAACTCTCCTATAGAAGTGAATGGGACTGAGTCAGTCTTAAGTCTCCTATGTGCATGAAGCTACTGTAAAGCATCTCTCTGACTGCTGTTAAAGGGGTTTTGACATGATATAATGTTGACGTGGGATACTCCAAAATGGGTATTTAATCACTTTTCTAAATATATGTGATTACAAAATTTGAAGCCTGTGATAGCTACACCTTTCTTTACATGCCCCTAGTTACTTAAAAGTTTACATTAGACACGACCAGGAGCTGACAGGAGCTGATCTGGCCATGCTTCAGTGTTTGCACTTCTTATCTGATGACAGGGAACATGAGGAGCTTGCAAGGGGCTGGGGAGAAATGTGCAGTGTTTGAGGCTTTCTGTTGTGCAGAGAATCCACTAATTGTAATGTAATTATCTTAGTAAACATTTCAGACGCTCCCTTGCTTCCTGGCTCTGCAAGGGGCTGGGGAGAAATGTGCAGTGTATGAGGCTTTCTGCTGTATAGAGAATCCACCAGTTATAATGTAATTATCTTAGTAAACATTGCAGATGCTCCCTTGCTTACTCGCTCTGCTCGGGCCCCCTCTCTCTCCCCCCTGCAGCAGTTCATGACACAGCATGATTTGTTTATCTTCTGTTCTGAGCAGATAACAGGTAAGGAAGTCACTTCCTGGCAAAACCCCTTTAAAGCAGTGCAAACAAGGCCTAGTGGCCAAAGTGAAAACTGCAAGACTTAAGAATTATTAAAAAATATTGAAAGTGATATGAAAAATTAAAAAAAAAACAACCAAAAATTCCTAAAAAATGTGTTTAACATAAAAATGGGACTTAAACAATGACTCATTTTTTGATGACACATTCCCTTTAATGCAGCCATACGTGATTACCTTCATTTTAAGGTAATGAAATGCTACCTTTCCTGCTCCCATCACAGTGTCAAACATCATGCTCCTTTAATAATTACTATCAGAGATCCCCCATATCATTGGCATCGACCAATCACAAGTTCCGTGGCCATCTTCTCGACTATAGTGGTGGACTACGCACCCCCTACATCATGATTGTGGGCATCCCATAGTAAACAGACATCTGTGGCTTGTCCTATAGGGACCTGTTGGATATGAACCCCCCACGGGCTTAAACGGGCACTCCAACACTGCCCTGCATCCCACTGATCTCCACTTCCTGCTACCTTGTCTCGAGATGTAGGAAAAGACCTTCAAATCTGCTTTGGCCAATCACTGGGCACAATGGTGACCTGCCCCAGCCTGACCTTCTCCCCCTTATGTCATGTGTGACCAGACAAGGTACCCGGGAGTGGAGATCAGTAGTGGCCCAGGCATTGTCAGAATGGCAGCAACAGTGGTAGAGCGGTGATGGTGCACAAACTCTTTTAACTAGAAGCCGACCATGTCCCCATAACAGTGATATCCACAGTGTCCCCATAACAGTGATATCCACAGTGCCCCATAACAGTGATATCCACAGTGCCCCATAACAGTGACATCCACAGTGCCCCCATAACAGTGACATCCACAGTGCCCCCATAACAGTGATATCCACAGTGCCCCATAACAGTGATATCCACAGTGCCCCATAACAGTGACATCCACAGTGCCCCCATAACAGTGACATCCACAGTGCCCCATAACAGTGACATCCACAGTGCCCCCATAACAGTGATATCCACAGTGCCCCCATAACAGTGACATCCACAGTGCCCCATAACAGTGAAATCACTGTGCCCATAAACAGTTGTCATACACTGTTGCCCCATAACAGTGAATCCAACAGGACCACATATCAGGATCAATAACAGTGACATCACAGTGCTCCATAACATGATATCCCACAGTGCTCCATAAACAGTGACATCCACAGTGCCCATAACAGTGATATCCACAGTGCCCTATAACAGTGAATCCACTGTGCCCCATCACTGTGATATCCACAGAGCCCACATATCGTGACATTCAACTGTGGTCCCCATAACAGTGACATCCACAGTGTCCCATAACAAATGATAACACCCTCAGTACTGTGCTCAGTTCACTTATTCACCTTCATTTCCAATAACATCACAATATATAAATTCATTCCGACGAGGTATGGATTTCGAAACCCAGCGCGTGAGTGCACATTGGATTAGCTAGTCCATTCGCCCTTTCACACTCTCGGCCACCTCGTCTCCTTATTAGGAAGAAAAACGAACTCATTCGCTCATCACAGCTCTTGTCTACAACAAAATGGCGGACGGGGCCTGTTCTTCACTGCCGTAAGAGAAACTACTGCGGGCCTGACATTTTGGTATCATCAGATTGCTCCTGCGGTGTCACATAGCCATCTTAAATAAAGATGGCGAGGATACAAAAACAGTGACGCGCAATGTACTGGGAGGACGTGTCTATTTAAAGAGGGTACCACATGTTTTCTAAAACGAGCCAATGGGGGGGGGCTAGGTTGATATGTATTCAGCGTTGCAGGTTCGGTACAGTAAGCGCTAGTACTGTACATTATAGTCAATACTTCATTGTAAGTAATAATAATCCCATATGGTAATAACCGGAATACATGATAGTTGACGTAAGCACGAGTGGAAGCTATGGTGTCGGTTACTATTCGCCCTCAGTAGGTCGGCACGTGGCCGCGTGCGGTCCACTGGGCGGGACGCTCACCCGCTTATCGTCAGTGAGGTTTAATCCTTACTGTTCCTCCTCGGGGAGAAACAGAATGATGAATGGAGGAGGATGTGTTGTGATTAACCCATCTCAGCACCCCTGACGACATATTCAGGGAGCGTGGCGACGTTCTGAGACGATCATATTGTTGTTCATAAAAACAGACTAATAAAGTTGAAGATCTTTGATCACGCATTCGTCATGGGATATTGTATTTCTCCAATGAAATTTACTGCGTACTATAAAATTATTTCGGTTACAGTGCGCCATTTTAATAACTAGCGTCAGGTAGTGTTTACGTTCTCAGAGCTCTCCCCCACCCTCGCCTCATAACCTCCATTTCATTTAGCAACAAAATGGCGGCTCCATCGCATCACAGCACCTGGCAACCAATCGGAAAAAGAGGACGCGCTGCCCAATCGTCGCTCGCCTTCTAGACAGTAACCAATCAAATTTCAGAACGTCACAGCCAATCAGCAGCGGATAGGCTCCAGATGTCGGTTTTATAAACTGGACGTTTAAACAATCTCTCGTGGCGGCGCTTTTATTCTGCCTCCAAACCTAATCAGAGGCCGGAGGCGGTAAAACGGTGACGGTAGTGGGCTATGTGGCACGGTTTAGATTTGAATTGAGAGGGAGAGTTTAATCTGTGAGTGGAGACTGGACGGAGCAGAGCAGCAGGTAACCGGCTACTCCCCCCATAGTGCATGTAGTGTGGCTGCTGCGCTGCGCGGTGCGGGTTTGCGCCATTATTTTTATTCTATAATGCATGGTATGCGGCGTTTATTGTTTGGTTATAGCGCACATTGAGCGGTATTAGTACATTTTCAGTCTATAGTGCGTATAGTTCGTTATTTTTGCGCCCTCGGCCCGTTTATAATGCAGGTTGTGTCGCAGTTCTCTCTTATTAGTTTGTAGTGCGGTATTTATCTGATATTGGTGACATTATAATGCCGGTATTCAGGCCATTAGGGATACATCCAGAACACTGGTTAGAAAGTTTAGAACGAACATTGTCGCTATGGTTGCTGTTGTTCCTAGGAAAGCTGTGTACATCACAGTGTTAACCCCTTAGATGGAGATCTGAGGGGCAGTCAATAGTTATCCGGTAGATAGGACTTGTAGATCTTGTGAAGAAGCTGTAAATCCTCAGATTGAAAAAAGATGAACACATACTTAATCCTTTTCATGTCTTGTCTGTCAGTTTAGTATTATCTTATCTGTCCAGGTCCAGGAGAACATATTTAGTAGGGACTGGTTCAGTCATTCCTATATTTGTTATATCCAAGAATACACTGTGACTATATTGCAGTTATGTGAAGATCAGTCTGCCGTTATTTCCCCATGGCTGTGGATGTCGGTAAGCCTCAAAGCCATGATGGACTCCTCAATTTCCCCAAACCTCCGTCTTCTGTCTACATCATACCTACGGAGCATGTTTATGTGATAACTTACTGTAAGTAAATGGTAAACCGAAATGTTTATTCACCTTTGAGCTATAAACAAGCTATTTAGGATAGAAAGACACTGACAAGCAAAAGGGTGGGTAAACAATGTTTTGAATCTTTATGAAACACTTGTGGGTAGAGTGAGAAAAAGGCTGTATTTGTATCCATTCCAGTCTGACACCAACATTGGGAATGTGTTAGAAGAGTCCTGGGATAAGTTTTTGGTTAAGATGATGCTTGAATATGTTCAGAGCTGAAGGTTCAGGCAGAGCTGAAAACCAAAGGGTGGATTTGACCAAATTCTGACAAATTAATTAAAAATTTTACATTTTGACTTTTAGGTGCAAAAAACTGCTAACAATGCCATGTTTAAGGAAAGAAATCTGCAGAATAGCAGATGCTAAATATTTGAAGGAAGAGTCACATTTATGTTATAAGATAGGTAAGATGATGTATATAAAATTACAGTAGCCTCATTGGACAAGCTGTAGTGTGATGGTGAGATATGGAGACATGATAGTCACTAAGGCAGACCAATTGTTACCATTTGCTTGTCAGTGAAAAAATTATTTTTTGGAATACGACTTAGACACAAAAAAAAAATTTGTAAATATGTAAAAACTGCAGGAAACATTTGTGGTGTCTCTGATTTGTTCTGAGAAATAGTTATTGCCTCCCTCAGATCCTGCAGACTGACCTAACACTCTGATTCATTATTTCCAGGTTAGAGAACGGCCTCTCTTCACTAACTTAGGGTTGGGGGCAAAGCGGTGACACAGGGCAACTTTCTATATAATTGGTGCTGGGGGTATAAAGGTATTGCCTAGCCACAGTCAGTTTTGGTTAATGGTTATATTCTACTACTTTGAATGAAAGGTGATAAAATGTTGCTGAAAATCTGTTTGCCCAGGGAGACAGAATCTTTTCACCCTAGTGGGGCTGCGCTTTGGCCTGCCTCCCTTGTCATCAATTACACTACCTCAATGTGATGAGGCTGATAGATTGGAGCAGTAGCACTGTGGGTCGCCTCGCGCACACAATTCCTCCTTTGCATCGAACAAATAACTGAAAATCTTATCAATATATTTTGGTAGTTGGTCCATTTTATGACTCCTGCAAAATAGGCTCCGACTCAGTCTTAACCTCTTAGATGGAGCCTGTGTCAGTGTTATCGACAGGACCTGAGATGTGTGAAGAAAGCTGGAAACCCTCAGTGCAGAAAAGGATGAACCCATTATCCTTTCATGTATTGCTCTGTCAGTTCAGTCTAATCTTAATCTGTCCCTGTCCAGAGAACAATAGAACGACTGTTCTGTCATTACCTCCTAACTCCGACTCCACTGCCCTGGTTATATAAGCTACATAAGGATTATGTCCCTCTCTGTGTTGTGTTCTCTGCAGGTCGATACGTTTCTGGTGCTACAAAATATCCAAGGGTTTTGTACCGTAAAAAAAAAAAAAAAAAAGCAAACATTTTCTAATTAAATCTGCCCCGCGGCGCCACCTTCTGCGACCAGTAACGGTTTGCTCTTCCCCTGTGGACCGGAGTGAGGGGCGCTGTTTGCCGGCTTTAGTGCCGTTTGTATTGCTGCCGTTATGGGACGGATGTGACTTTTTTGATCACTTTTATTCCAATTTTTTGGAGAAGTGAAATGACCCCAAAAAAGTAAAAATTTTGGCCTCCTTTGTCTTCACTGGTTTTCGGTGTCCGGGATCAATGATCTTATGTTTTCATCGGTCGCTCTTTAAGGGGATGGTCACACGGCGGGTTGACTTCATGTTGGGACCCGCTTTTAGATGCGTGTTTGGATCCTTGTTGCGGAACTTAGCAGACCCACCGCACTCTAACAAATGTGCAGTGTGATTTTATATTGTCTTTCAATGTAGAAAACGCATCGGGTTGTTTGTCATTGTTCTCCGCTGCGCCTTCACTGCGTCTTTTGGATCTGTCCCAGCAATTGTCATGTCAATTCTTGGTCCGAAAGACGCAGCATGAGCCCTATAATAAACTATAGGGTGCGATCCTAATATATTTTTTTCTTTCATTATATGACTTTAGCACCACTTAATCTCGAATACTACCGTATAGCTGACACGAATATAAAGCCGAGGCACCTACTTTTTTACACAGCAATAAGGAGAAAAATTACTTGACTGTGTTTAGCCTAGGGTGGAAAATGCAGCGGGCTATTTGTAAGATTTAAAAAAATTAAATACAATAAATAGATGGCAAATAAAATTTATGGGCTCGTTTTATGTCCCCACACGCAGATGGTTCAGGCAGATTAATGTACCATAGGCAGCGAATAGGTGGTATAGGCAAGGTAAAATGTCATCATTGCAGGTAATAGGTTGGTATAGGCAGGTATATGTCCCCCATAGGCAGGTAATAGGTTGGTATAGGCAGGTATATGTCCCCCATAGGCAGGTAATAGGTTGGTATGGAGGTATTGCCCCCTGGGCGGGTTTTGGTTGGTATAGGAGGTATTGTCCCCCATAGGCAGGTTATAGGCAGATATGTCCCCCATCGGCAGGGTTTTAAAAGGGGAAAAAAAAAAAAAAAGCACGTGCCTCGCTGCTCCGGCTCCCGGGCGCTCCACTCTGTCTTCTGGCACGGGCACTGTGATGTCATCAGGCAGCATGATGACATAGCATGCTGCCTGTGGGTTTTCTGGGCGTCTGGGCCATCCGGGGTCCACTGTATAGTAGGGAGCGCTCGCGCTCTGCAGTGATATCTTCAGCTGTATGCGCTCCCAGAGAAGTCGCATACCGGTAAAGGGATCGCTGACAGCAACCGGGCCACGGTAGCGCCCGGACGCTGTTGGTTGACTCGGGATTCTGCTACATGCGCTCCTTGAGGAGTCGCTTATAGCACAAGTGTCCTTGTCAGTGCCCGGACACCAACAGTAACTCGAGTATTAGCGGAGGACGAATTTTTCAGCACTTTTTCAGAGGGTTCGTGTGGGGGGGGCCAGGTTTTCCCCAGCCTTAAAAGGGCTGCGTTGGAACAGGGCTGTGAAGTCAACGCAGGGGCCCAAAACCCGACGGCCCCAGGGGGGTTTGTGTGCAGCTTTTCAGTCGTTTGTTTCAGTATTTTTTTTTGTTTTCTAAAACAGCTGAAAAAAAAACCTGAAAAAAGATCCCCTAGACTTTTTAAGGGGTTTTCTCAGTCAAAGGTTTTTCATTTATGCAAAAAGATCTTGCAAAAAAAAGTCACTTTTCAATATGTGTCCATTAACCCTGTCCCCACTATTCCTGATATCCCTTTGATGGGCTGCATCATCCCAGGTCGCTATAGCTACAGACCCCGTTTGATCTCTCCCGATCGGCTGTCAGCAGGGGGTTTCTATGCTAAGACCCGGGTTCTATGCAGCCTAGTGGAAGCCAGTAAAACGCCCCCGAATTTTAAAAGGAAAAGGACTGAGGTGGATGAATCAATGTGTGAGACAAACCCCCTTTTTAGTGGAAGCGTTCAGTGGCCTCCACAGAACATTTTTTTTTTTTTTTTTTTTCTGTGTATTCAGCAGTTTTAAAAAAACGAGATGGGGCAGAAAATTTTTTTTAAATCTGTGTAAAGCCATTGTTTTTGTTGGTTCTGCTGAAAAAATGCCCCCCTGTTTGGAACAGGGGGAAATTTTTTTTTTATGTCAAAAACTGCCCAAAAAACCTCATCAGATCCCAGATACCCTTTGGACAAAAAACTGGCATTCAAAGCAGTTTTTAGGTTTTGGATGAGTTTTCTTTTGTCCTATGCCGTGTGGTTACCTAAAGGGGTTTAGCAGCTGTGATTGGTCTGTCCTTCTTCCCCATTAGTTGGGTCCGGGGGGTCATCAGGGCCCGGAGCCGGCCCTTATCCGAAAAAGGAACTATGCCAGCTTTTTTTTTTTTTTTTTTTTTGTGGTCCTGGAGGGGTTAATGCGGGTGGAGCCCTGGTCGCTTTGTACTGACTGTTGGTTGTCATTCACAGGATGTCTTACAAGGAGAACCTGAACCCTTACTGTAAGGTGAGTACAGGGGTCGGTGTCCGTCCTGTGTGGTCACGTGACCTCTGCCGGTGTCGTCACTCCCTCTCCCGTCTCTTTGGTTCGCGGGTTCGCCACCCCCACAGGCCCGGGGCCCCCGGGGTGCTGGGGGAAGGAGCGTTCTCCCCCACTCCAGCTCCCCCCCTTCAGGTGTGTATGTAGCTGGAAAAGATGAAGCCTTCACAGCTGAGGGTTTGTTCCAGTCGTGTCCAGTCCAAATGGATTGGCCTATAGTCTAGACCAGGCATCCTCAAACTGCGGTCCCCCAGTGTTGGGAAATACAATCCCCTCATGCATTTTTTTAATCTATAACATGGGAATGGTGGGAGTTGTAGTTTCCCCAAAGCTGGAGGGCCGCAGTTGGGATGTGTCCTAAACGATTTTTTTCCCGGGGACGTTTAACAAAGATCTGCTCTCAGAATCTTGGGTGAGTGCAATGTGGTTAGTATATTGGTCCTGTTGGGCTGTGGTGCCTGCAGACAGGGCCAAGTCCATCACTGAGATCTGACCCGTGTGTCCGCTCAGGGCCCTGACACAAATTACAGGGCCCAGATGGGAACCAAAATGGCCGTCGCTGCCTCCTAGAGGTTTGCCAATATGGTTAGGTTATGTCTACACTGCACCGCTTTACCGTCGTATTTAAAATCCTAAAAGCGACGAAAATACGTTCGTTGCTGCAGCCCCATAGACTAGAATAGAAAAGACGAGCTGCGGTCTCCACAGCTCGTCTTTTCTCTGCTCGTCTTCTGTCGCCGGCGTATTATACATGTCGTATAATACACCAGCAGTTTTAAGTTTTTTTGGCGTCTTCCCATAACATACAATAGTATGGGCAAACGAGAAGCGACTGCGGTTTTTGCACAAAATGTGACCAAAAACTCCAGCCCTGCTTCAGGGAAAAGAGAGGCCATTTTTTGTCCAATTCAGTGTAGCCATAGCCTTGTACAGATTTTACTCCTTGTCGAAACCCTCTCCCCCCTTTTCACGTCCAGGGGGACCTCAAGAATTAACAGGAGACTAAAATACAAACACTTTCTCAAATTTGCTTCATTAGGAAAATCGAAGCGTTTCACCTGTAATTCCGTTTAAAAAAAATAAAAAAATAGATGGATGCTCTTTAAGTCTCCAGTTAGCAGACTGGTCCACACAGAGGAACTAAGGGGCCAAGTGCTCTATGGGACAGGGTGGGCTTGAATTTTGGCATAGCTAATCCATCCCAAGACATCCAAGGGGTGTTCTCACCATGCTGTTTCAGAACCTGCTCTCTACAGCCGGCTTCAGCCTCCGGTTGTCCGGCTTCAGCCTCCGGCTGCAGTGACTGACATTTCAACTCCTTACAGAGGCCTAAAAGCGCATCCAGAAACACCCACTCCCTCCCATAGACCTTTCAGGGTCAGGATTGCTGAATATATTGCCCCTGTTGAACCAAACGTTGAAATATTTTAGCTACATGTAACCCTTTTAGCCTGGCGTTGGTACAGTCCGTTAATGTTCTAAAACGGGGTAAGTGACAATTCCAATAACAGATAGCACTAATAGTCCCAGGTTACATTAACGGCACCAGCAGGACCCCCCACTGACACAAACTATTATATATATATATTATATATATATATATATATATTATATATATATATAATATATATATATATATTATATATATATCTAATATTGCCGTATGAAGCAGATAGACTTCTTATTTAATACGTTTTTATAGTTTTCAGAAAATCTTCGCCAATAATGCTAAGATGAAAAATCAGCTCAAATATAAGCACTTTTCATAGTATTACAAAGAGTTCAGATAAGTCTAACCTCCAATCCTCGATGAGGTTTAATGTCCCATAGGCCGGCGAGTTTCCGCCATGAGCGTCCAGTGATTGAACCGTCTTTCAACAGAGAGCATAGGAGCAGCCGATGGCGATATCCTCCATAGTGAACACATAGTGTTCGCCATCGGCTGCTCCTATGCTCTCTGTTGAAAGACGGTTCAATCACTGGACGCTCATGGCGGAAACTCGCCGGCCTATGGGACATTAAACCTCTTCGAGGATTGGAGGTTACACTTATCTGAACTCTTTGTAATACTATGAAAAGTGCTTATATTTGAGCTGATTTTTCATCTTGCATTATTGGCGAAGATTTTCTGAAAACTATAAAAATTATAAAACGTATTAAATAAGAAGCCTATCTGCTTCATACGGCATATTGTTTCTATATACAGTCCGTTAATGTGACATAGCTCTTTGTCTCGTGTCGCTTTCATGTTCCATGTTGCTCCATAACTTCTGTGCAGTGTCAGGAGGGGGGTGTTTGCTGAATATAACGGGTCCTGTTCTTTCTGCAGTGACAGCGGGCCGTGTGGCAGTGACGGATAATCCATCGGAGAAGGCGATGGACTGGTAAGTGACCGGTGGTGGGAGCTTTACTTGCTCAAGGTTTTTGGTCATAAGTTGTGTTGACTCTGCAGGGGATGTGCCCAGTGCTGTCTACCGTTGTTCGGTATCTGTTGGCACACCTCCTCTTCTCAGCAGCCTCGTGGAGGGCGCCACTGTTCTGGACATTTCGACACAGTCCAGCTCTTTTAATTCCATCATGGTGGAGTTGTCAGTCCCTAGTGACGGCTTCATTCCTCACTGAGGCTGGGCGGTTCTTAATCTCTACTTCCAGTTGGTGACGCCCAGCTGACAGATTAGTAATACACTTCTAGAAACAACATAGAGATCTAAGGAAAGATGGTCCAGATTTATTTCATGCAAGATACTAATATTTACTAAAACGGACCTGTCGGGAGATGACCCTCTTTAAAGGGGACCTGTCGCCTGCAGAGAACGTTATGAAGTAATAGAAGACCAAAATACAAACACTTTCTCAAATATATTTCATTAGGAAAATGAAAGAATTTCACCTATAATTGAGTTTAAATAGGGAAAAAAGCGCTGGCCCTTTAAGACAGGATTGGCCCGGACGGATTCTGGAAGCAAGGTGGATCACTGACAGCAATGTGTAACTTTCTGCTTCTGAGCTGGGAGAGTTAACTGTGCAGGGGGTAGCCTGTAAGTCTTTACCATCTATAAACGTGCTGCTATATTGACGATGGGTGATATTACACTAGCAGCAGTGTAATATGGATGCCTGTGCGCTATGGAGCAGGATGGAAGCAACATCTAAACCAGACATGTCCTTAGTGTGCTGTTCCTGATGCAATGTATGAACAGCGAGAGACTCAGATTAACCCTGTACAAGCAGCTATGTATTCAGCTCCTCCTGCACAGTTGGTATCTCCCAGGGAAGGAATCTTACCAGATTGTGATCTCTGCCTAACAACGTGAAAGTTAAACCTGTTTTCCTGTAATATTGAGGGAAATTATCTGAATGCATGTTAAGAGAAGTCTCATAATTTCATCTAATACATTTGTCCATGATAGGTGCTCTTTTATGGGTCTTCTCATACGTCGCTGTTTTTGTCAGACATGTGACACTTTTATGTCACAGTGACCTTGACTTTATCCATATTTTTCTTGTCTAACAGCCCCAAAAGGAAATTTACCATTGATGACTTTGAGATTGGGCGTCCTCTGGGCAAGGGCAAGTTTGGTAATGTCTACCTGGCCCGGGACAAGCAGAACAAATTCATCATGGCCCTGAAAGTCCTCTTCAAGTCCCAGCTGGAGAAGGAAGGTGTGGAGCATCAGCTGAGGAGAGAGATCGAGATCCAGTCCCACCTCCGGTACGTGCCGTCAACCCATTGAGGTTATAAGAAACCCTTAGGGTAAGTTCACACGGCTTAATTGCGGGGCGTACAGTACAGCCGCTATTACACCGGTTCTTTGGGAGTCGCGCTGTTCGGCACGTACATCCGCGATGCAGGGGGCGGCCCCATAGACATGCATTACATGTCGGTTATCTCCCCGCGCGTGCAATACGATCGTATTGTGCGCCCGGGGAGAGGAGGCATAATCCATAGTTCTCTATGAGAACTGTGGATTACTGTAATGATTGGTGCGCATTTTGCTCGTATTAGAGTCAGTCGTCGAATACAGGTAAATGCGCCCCACAATAAGCCGTGTGAACATACCCTTAATGTTGAAGGTTCCCTTTTGTCCCGGTTCCATAACCCAATTTTTTTCAGGGGGAAGGAGGGTTTCTTCGCATTCACTTTTCCCCTATCAAATATTGGCATCATGTTGAAAATCCAAACCAATTTGTAGTTGCCCTGCTTTAGAGCAACGTGCACTTGGGAAAGTCCATGGGTGGGGGTTTTTTTTTTGGGCATACGGGAATGGTCAGAGGACCGCCCAATTGCTCCTAACAGGTTTAGAGAGGTTTTTAAAGGGTTTCTCACTAAATTGATTCCTCTCCCTCGTCCTTTTTTTTGGTTTCGTTTTAATTCAGGGTGTGTTCACTGGCTTCTACTAGGTGCAGGAGAGATGAAAAGGTTGTAGCTATAGCAACAGTGCTGAAAGCCTAGGAAGATTAAAACAGGTGGGTAGCTATAGTGACCTGAGGAGCTGGCAGCCCCCAAAACAAGGGGGATAGCTGGGAAATAGGAGGCCGGGAAATAAAATATATTGCAAAGTGACTTGTTTTTGCAAGTTTTTTTAAATGTAGTATTTCTGTCAGGACCCCCGGCACCTCCCCCAGCCCTGTGCCCTAAACACTTTGCAAGTTCTCAGGGTTTAAAGTGAAAGTGTCTAAAATGGTTACGAACGGGACCGAAAATTGCCTCAGTCCCACTGGACCAGCTAGGGTTAGCAAAAAACCCGGGTCCAGGACCACTTTCTTATCTGGGTATCAAGATTGGGGGACTCCAAAATCTTGTACAAAATTAAATATCCCTCCTTCCCAGACAAAATTTCCCCGGACATGAAGGTGGGCATCTTTACCGCTGTCACTGGCGGAGGTGCCACCCTAAAAATGGTCTCCCTTTCCCCAAAACTCTATATCCCTAAACCCTCCCCCCCCCTTTCAAAATACAGACATTAATAAACAATTATGTTTCTCCAAATTCATTTGGGCGGGGGAAAAAACCACCTCGCTCTGATAATCTAATATTGCCGCTTGGGGGGGGGGACTAAACCCCCCCTGATGATAGAGGGTACAATTTGGCATCCTGGCGCGCATATCCGATTGGCTGTAGCCCCTCCCGCTTCTCGAACTGGGGAAATTTGGAGAAGGAACTAATGCTCCCTTTACACCCCCAGGCTCTGTTCCCCACCGATATCCCCAACCCCCCCCTTTATAAAATTGTCCCCATTGCTCGGGACACGGTTCTGGTTGGAAGGAGTTTGGGAAACGCTTAGGCCTTTCCTTTCTCTTTCAAAGGCATGCCCCTTCTGGATATCCCCGGTTTCCCCGGGAGGAGTAATCCGATTTCCCCAAAGGAAGGAGCGGGGTTTTAGCCCCGCAGGGCAGTTGATGCACCCGCAGCTAATAGGTGGTTGAAGCCCGGGAGAGGTTGAGAAGTTCCCCTTTAAAACCAGAGCCACATCCCCTGGGGCCTACCAGCTTATTTTTTTGAGGGAGAGGCTAAAATGTCTCCAAGGAAAACCTCCCTAATGATTTCGATTTTGTCACCACCCAAAAGGGATTCTTGTTCCTTTGGGGTCCCCGCAGACTGGAGGGTGGTGCAGAAAGCGAGTGCCCAAGGGCCCATTCCACTACGGCGTTGCCGAGTGGGAATGATCAGACCCCAGGCGGGACCCCACAGGGTTTTTTGGGCCATACGTAAACCATTTTGCAAAACCTGGGGAAAAATTTTTAAAGTGGGACAATGCCATTTACGCTTTCAATCCCCACCCCCCTCCAGAAATTTCCCGGATGGGTTACAGCAGTGCCCCAAATGTGACGCGCACAGAATGGACCTATGGCATGGGTTATGGGGGTGCAGTTACACACAGACTTATTGGGACACAGTCCTTCAATATATTGGACTACATTTTGGGGTTCACCTGGAAAAACATTGAGTTTTTGGTCTTTCATTACCCTAGGCCTCCGGACATGGGAGAGGGTCCTGGGGAGGTAACACACCCCACCGGCTACCCCGGTATAGTTCATATTGCCCTTCTGGCGGCAAAGAGGAATCTTCTGCAGTTTTGGCTGAAACCCACCCTCCCGACCATCTCCGGGGTAATGAAGCAGTTAGAGGACTACCTCATAGCCGACAGGCTAGAAACTGAGAGACACAAAGAAACTCGCACTAAGGGATTCTTCAGGAGGTGGAGGACCTCTATAGAGTCGCACTACTCCGACAGGGAGATCAAGGCTCTCATGCAGGTGTTCAAATACACAGGATGGTACTGCAGGGAGGGCATCGGGGGCACGCTGGGAGGACTGCAGGTAAGAAGATTGTAAGCGCTCATGACGCAATTTAGACAGTAACACATTCTGGAGGTCAGGAGGAAAAGGACGCATAGGCACACGGTTTAATAGTTGTCCAATCGGACCGATTATTGTCTTTCTTTCTTTGGTTTATGCTGTTTATTCTGATATATTTCTTTATGTTAATATCTCATACTCTGCATGTGATGCTTTTAGACCTAAGGCGCATGGCCTAGAGATTGTACAACTCATGATTTGTGGATTGTAACATCCCAGAGATTCATGTTGGTTAATTGAAAAATGCAAATAAAATTAGTTTAAAAAAAAAAAAAAAAAAATCTTTAATGTAAAAAGCAGCAAACCCTGTAGTGAGACAACCCCTTTAAAGAGAACCTGTCACATAGATTATACCCCCTTGCTGAGGGCAGCACAAGCTAGTGTCAGACCTGCTGTTTCCAGCGCTGTGTCCCTTATTCTGTAAGATGCTGGAGTTTTAGAGCATTAACCCCTCAAATCTTATTCATGAGCAGGTGTTGGCTCCTCCCACCAAAGGCTAGCTCCGCCCACTGACAGTTATTCACATGTTTCTACCTATTCAAAGTAAAAGGTTTGTCGGTTGGGGTGGGCGGGGCTAGCCTCACATGGGCGGGGTTTGAAAAAAACTGACACTCTGAAGGACTCTTCGAATGACTCTTCTGGCTGAAAACTGCAGATTTGAGCATTAAATACACAAAAACTCCAGCATCTTACAGAAGAAGGGACACAGCGCTGGAAACAGCAGGTCTGTCACTAGCTTGTGCTGCCCTCAGCCAGCGGGGAATAATCTATGGGACAGGTTCTCTAAGTAAATACATCACAAGTTCTACTGAACATTTTCCCACTAACGTATACATCAATCTGCTCAGCTCCTTCTCAATAACACGTGGGCCTGGATTTTTATAAAGTGATAGGTTCCATTTAACCCATTACCGACGTATGTTTAGCACAGGTGTCAAACTGCTGCCCTCCAGGTGTTGGGGAACTACAACTCCCATCATGCATTTGTATAATCTATAACAGTGGGCATGATGGGAATTGTAGTTTCGCAACAGCTGGAGGGCCGCAGTTTGACACCCCTGGTTTAGAGCATGAGGTTGGTAGAGGATAATGGGGCGGGCTCAATCCCTGAGCTTTCTCCATAGGAGGCAGGTAACCGCTGTTAGTCGAGATCTGCCATTGGCAGCCAGGATTGGACATGGCTCTAATACTGGCGTTTTAAACCCCTTAGATGCTGCAGTTAATGTAACTGCACCATATGAGGGGTTAAGAAACTGCTGCACAGTCTTCCGGCCCCTGAAACGCCCGCTGTCACGATTGTCATGGCCACCTATAGAAGAGCTGTCTTTGTGCAGTGTTCTGTGAAATACGACCACTGCAGAACACTGGCTTAAGCATCCTTAGGCCTCGTTCACACGGCTTATTTGGGCGCGGATTGGAGGCGTACTGCGCGTCAGATTTGCGCTGCAGTACGGCTCCAATCCGTCCCTGTCAGTACGGTAATCCACAGTTCTCATAGAGAACTATGGATTCCGTCGCTCCTCGGGGAGAAAGTGACATGCGCAATACGCCTGCAGCGCCCCCGCCTCCTTATTCAAGCCGTAATTGCGAGCGTAATCCTGCTCGCAATTACGGCTTGAATAAGCCGTGTGAACATGGCCTAAAGGTACACTTCAAAAATGAGGGGGAGGGAGATTAAAAATCATATTGGTCCCCACTTGGCGTTCTAAAAATGAAAAGGATAGTTAAACCTTAGGGCTTTGTTCACACGCCGGTGTTACTCCACGTTACATCCGCTTTTTAGATCTGTCTCTGGGACCGACAGGATGGACTCGGAGACGCATCTAACAATGAGCAGTGACTTGATCACTGCGGTCTATGAGGAAGACGCAGCGGCGTTCACATGACAGATCGCCGCTGCGTGTTCCCCTCCTGCCTGTCGGCTCCATCTCTGAAAGAATTGCATGTCAGTTCTTTCAAAGAGGGACCCGAGCTGCACTATGGAAACACACAGCGGCGATCTCTCATGTGAACGCCGCTGCGTCTTCCTCATGGCCCGCAGTGATGGTCACTGCTTGTTACATGCATCTCTGGGTCCGTCCTGTCGGTCCCAGAGACGGATCTAAAAAGCGGATGTAACGTGGAGTGAAAACGCCGTGTGAACAAGCCCTTATTGGTGTCAGTCTGTGAAAGTCTGTTTATTTAAATAATGATGTTGTATTATACAGGCAGTTCTCGACTTACACCGTTCCGACTTACATCTGTCCTCTAGTTACAAACAGAGACTTATGGGGCATGCTGGCACTTGTTCCATGTTCTACAGCAGATCGTAGCTGTGGAACAACACGTTCCAGCATGCCACAGCAGCACAGGAGGTGAAATCTTTTCAAGAGGGGCACTGACAGCAAAACAAATGTTAAAACCCTTCCCTGCACTATCCAAAACTAAACCCTTTCTTGCTGGAGTTACATTTGATAAATATACTTGTTCCGACTTGCATACAAATTAAACTTAAGAACAAACCTACAGTCCTTATCCCATTCATAACCTGGGGACTGCCTGTATACAGTGAGCAACATACAAAAAATAGCCTACGCCCAAATTGCATTTTTTTTTTTTTGTTCCCTTTTAAAACCTTAAATTGGAATAAAGTGATTAAATTAAAAAAAAAAATTGCCTGCAGAAAACAAGCCCTTACTTAGGTTAATAGATGATCAAATTTAAATGGCATTGCACCACTAAAAAGATTTTAAATATAAGGCAGTTGTCCTGCAAAGAGTAGTTATTTTTAAATTGGGTATTGGGCTATGTTTACATGGCATAATTGCGGGGTGTAATTACGCCAGGACTTCGGGAGCTCCCACGGGGCGGAGGGGGGGGGGGGCAGGCAGCCCGCCAGCTCCATAGACATTCGTTACGCCGCTAGCAATTGACATGTCGCTTCTCTCCCCGCTTGGCGTATTGTGCGAGCAGGGAGAGGAGACGGAATCCATAGTTCTCTGAGAACTGTGGATTACCGTAATTGTTGGGACGTATCTCGCCCCGTATTGAGCGCAGTACGGTGCCAAATACGGGCCGAAAGACATGCCAATTTAAGCCGTGTGAACATAGCCTTAAAGGTCGTCTGTTGCACACCAAAGAAGCTTGTGCTCCATTCCAAAAATGTCCCCTCCCAACACCACAAAATAGAGATACAAATTGTCTTCTTTAGACCCATAAAGATTTGCCTCTTAAAAAGGAAAAAAAAAGGGACATGACATAAAGGCTCTGTCTACACTGCACCCGAAAAACGTCCGTTTTTTAGGTTTTTTCGTTTCTAAAAACACTGGAAAAACGGCTGTAATCATCTCCCATAGACTCTATAGTAAGAACGTCCCGCTGTCTCCCATAGACTCTATAGTAACAACGTCCCGCTGTCTCCCATAGACTCTATAGAGAGAACGCCCCGCTGTCTCCCATAGACTCTATAGTAAGAACGTCCCGCTGTCTCCATGACCCCTATAGAGAACGCCCCCGCTGTCTCCCAGACTCTATAGAGAGAACGCCCCCGCTGTCTCCCATAGACTCTATAGAGAGAACGCCCCCGCTGTCTCCCATAGACTCTATAGAGAGAACGCCCCCGCTGTCTCCCATAGACTCTATAGAGAGAACGCCCCCGCTGTCTCCCATGGACTCTATATAGAGAAAGCCCCGCTGTCTCCATAGACTCTATAGCGAGAACGCCCCCGCTGTCTCCCATAGACTCTATAGAGAGAACGCCCCCGCTGTCTCCCATAGACTCTATAGTAAGAACGCCCCCGCTGTCTCCCATAGACTCTATAGTAAGAACGCCCCCCGCTGTCTCCCATAGACTCTATAGTGAGAACGCCCCCGCTGTCTCCCCTGAGCTTCTGTTTTTTCACTGGTCGTATTTTGCAAAATTTTTAAAAAAAGGCAGAACAGAAAATTTACTACAGGAGTCTATGTAAAGCGCTGGACGTCTTTTGGCGCGTTTTCACTGCGTTTTTTGCCACGATTTTTCAATGAAAACCCTCCCAGGAGACCCAAGTCCCACCTATAGTGGGTGTAACAAAGGTTAATCCTTATCAAATTTACATACAAGTGTCTGATGTGTCCTTTTTTGTACCTTTTGTAATAAAATGATCATGCTATGGTCGCTAACGATATTTGCGCAATTCATATTTTTTCGCTAAAGTTTTTTACATATTTTGGCATCTTAATCCTTTTTTTTTTTTTTTTTTTTTTTTTTTTTACAGATATTGGTGCTAAAATCCTTTTCTTAACACATTTTGGCGCCAATAACGTTCTCGCTTCTGACGGCAAAAATACGTTTTTGTTTTGTTTTTTTTTTTACACATTTTGGCGCCAGAATCGTTTTTTTTAAGGATTTGGGCGCTCAGATCAATATCTTTAAAAATTTTGGCACTAATAAAGTGATCTCACTGCTGACACTAAATATTTTTTTGGTTTTTTTTTTTTTACGGAATTTGGTGCAATAATGCGTTTTTTGGGATTTTGCCGCTAAAATCCTTTTCTTTACATATTTTGATGATGATAAAGTAATCTTGCTGTATGGAAAGATAATGTGGGTTTTTGTGGATTTTGGTGAAAAAATCTGGTGCAAAATTTAATAAAGTAGTAGCACGCAGCAGCAGCACACAAAGGACAATGTGCTCACAATGGCTACAGTGATCTAAAGGAAGGGACTACTTAGCATGTTAACTCCGCCTGTAGGGTGTAGCTTACATCCAATGGCTTAATTTGTGCAGACATTAAAAAGCAGAGCAAAGACGCTCCAAAAAACGGAAAACGCACCAAAAAACTGACATTTTTTCAGCTGCTTTTGACAGGAGGGGACAGAAAACTGTTTCATGAACATTTTTAGTAATTCGTTTTCAGGTCGTTTTTTGTCCACTGCAGTGTAGACATAGCCAAATATATCCCCACAGCAGGAAGGGGTGACTGCCTTAATCTAAGCCCAGAGTTGCAGCCTTGTATGACCTGCCTTACTGATTTCCCTCCACAGACACCCGAACATCCTGCGCATGTATAACTACTTCCATGATCGCAAGCGCATCTACTTGATTCTAGAGTATGCCCCCCGCGGGGAGCTCTACAAGGAGCTGCAGAAATACGGCCGTTTTGATGAGAAGAGGAGCGCCACGGTGAGTGCTGCCACCTTGTACACCAGCCGTCCTCCATTTGTCTACACAAACCTCAGAGGACAGACCCCGCTATAATACACTAGTGGGCACCACTGAGCCCCGCTTATCTCGGGGAGCCTCAGCCTGTGATGTGGGGTGCTGATATCTGATGACGCTGCTTGGGTTTTCTCCACAGTTCATCGAGGAGCTGGCGGACGCCCTCAATTACTGCCACGAGAGGAAGGTCATTCACAGAGACATCAAGCCTGAGAACCTGCTCATGGGCTACAAGGGGGAGCTGAAGATCGCAGACTTTGGCTGGTCTGTCCATGCCCCCTCGCTCAGGTACGTTCACCTGGTGGGTACAGGCTGTGGGTGGTCAGCTCTTGGGTTCCCCTACTGATGACGTGTCTATGGGTTCTAGGCGTCGGACAATGTGTGGAACTCTGGACTATCTGCCTCCGGAGATGATCGAAGGGAGGACCCATGATGAGAAGGTGGATCTATGGTGCGCAGGGGTTCTCTGCTATGAGTTCCTCGTGGGCGTGCCACCTTTTGAGAGCCCCTCCCACTTGGAGACCCACCGCAGGATAGTGAAGGTAGCTGTGCTTCTACTCTCCTATGTTGTGTTGTCTGCAGCCTTGGGGGCAGAGATCTTACTATTTCTTGTGTTTCAGGTCGACCTTCAATTCCCGTCCTTCTTATCCGAAGGATCCAAAGACCTCATCAGCAAACTGTTGCGTTACGTCCCAGCACAGCGCCTCCCGCTCAAGGGCGTCATGGAGCACCCGTGGGTGAAGGCAAACTCTCGCCGTATCTTGCCTCCTGCCTTCAGCTCCAGCCAGAAGTAATCCCTGGGCAAGCCTCTACTGTAACGCACCCTCACCACTGAGAAGTCTGAGCCACCACCTGACAACTGGGACTAGACGCCTCTAGAAGGGTTGTACATAGCATTGGGGAAGGGTCTACACGTTCTGCGGTTCAGTATGAAACTTTATGAAGATCAAACACCTCAGAAGTTGCATCTTGCATCCTATTCAGCTATAGCTCCTTGGTGAATGACAGTGTGTGGTGTATATGATGTGTGTGTGTGTGTGTGGCCTTCTGGGTGCTGTAGAACAGTTTCTGACTGGAAAGGAATGCTGGGAGTTGTAGTACTGCCAGTGTGAGAGTGTAAATACGCCATTTTGTCTGGGTGTCTATTTATCCCTACTAGTTTCTACTTACTGTCACGTTTGTTGGTATTTCTCGTAAATAAATTGTATATTTTTTAAGAAGCTTCTATCTTAAAGGGTGTTCCCATCAGACTTTGTCAGATCTATAGTATATGCCATCAAAATGGGATGGGAGTGGCTCCAACCACTTCTGGGTCCTGCACCTATTTCAGAAACTGGCTCCTATTCTCGGCTCAGGATGGAGAACCGGTTACACCTGCACACAGCTCTCCATTCTGTTCTATGGGTGTTACCAATACAGGGAAGCGGTGTGTGCGCAGCTGTACGCCTCCCATGGACCTGAATGGAGAGTTTATGCATAAGCGTGCCCATCCTTCTATTGTGAGCCGAGACTTTCAGGGCGCTCGTTACCGAGAGAGGTGCAGGGCCCAGAAGTGGTATCTATACTTCTCACACTAGGCCATCAAAGTGAGAGATGGGGAACTCGCCTCCAAATGTAGGGAGAACAGACGAACTCCTTGGTGAGACTTGAACCCAGGACCCAAACAGTGTTAACCACTGAGCTGTCGTAGGCAGCCGTGTCCGGCGTGGTGGAGGGAATCTGGTGGTCGGGGTCCACAGTGCAGGGAACCCCAAAAGGTACCTGTCATGGTGGACACACTATCTGATCTTCTTTCACCATGTGACAGCGGGAGAGGAACAGATTTATATATAGTTTTTAAGGGGGGAAAGCTTCACAAGAATGTCGGCTTATTTAGAGTCCAGTGGGCGGTCTTATCAGTGATTGACAGCTAGATGTACAGTCATACAAGGAATTAGATCAATCGTAAGACCAGAAGTAAGCAGACATTCAAAGGAATGGATTACAGGCTCTACTGAAGCTTTCACCGTAACTGTTTGCTTAGCTCTTCTGTAACATGGGAACCTTGAGGCCTGTGGACTTACCAATTTAAGGGTTTGTTCACACAGCGTTTTCACTCAGTGTTACAAGTGCTTTTTACAGTGGTGGCCAAAAGTATTGGCACCCCTGCAATTCTGTCAGATAATACTCAGTTTCTTCCTGAAAATTATTGCAATCACAAATTCTTTGGTATTAATATATTCATTTATTTTGCTTGCAATGAAAAATCACAAAACAGAATGAGACAAAAATCAAATCATTGATCATTTCATCCAAAACTTCAAAAATGGGCCGGACAAAAGTATTGGCCCCCTCAGCCTAATACTTGGTAGCACAAAATAACTGCGAACAAACGCTTCCGATATCAATGAGTTTCTCAATGCTCTACTGGAATTTTAGACCATTCTTCTTTGGCAAACTGCTCCAGGTCCCTGAGATTTGAAGGGGGCCTTCTCTCCAAACGGCCATTTTGAGATCTCTCCACAGGTGTTCTATGGGATTCAGGTCTGGAGTCATTGCTGCCACTTTAGAAGTCTCCAGTGCTTTCTCTCAAATCATTTTCTAGTGCTTTTTGAAGTGTGTTTTGGGTCATTGTCCTGCTGGAAACCCATGCCTCTGAGGGAGACCCAGCTTTCTCACACTGGGCCCTACATTATGCTGAATTTGTGGTCGTCTAGACTTCATAATGCCATGCACACGGTCAAGCAGTCCGGTGCCAGAGGCAGCAAAGCAACCCCAAAACATCATGGACCCTCCGCCATGTTTGACTGTAGGGACCGTGTTCTTTTCTTTGAATGCCTCTTTTTATTTTTTTCTTTTTTTTTTTTTTTTTTCCCCTTGTAAACTCTATGTTGATGCCTTTCCCCAAAAAGCTTTTGTCATCTGACCAGAGAACATTCTTTTTTTTTTTATTTTTTAATTTTTTTTTTATTTCACAAAGTTTATTAAGAAAAATTAGATCAATACAAATGTCATCAACAAGAAAGCAGTAACAATGCAAAAATAAAAGAACAATACTGACTAATGTGGAACATATTGGCATGACAGCCTAAAATTAGCCACACTAGTAACTACCGTAAGAGAGAAGACAAAGAACACTGCAATTGAAATAACCTCGCCGCGATAACGGCCGCAGCTGATGCGGCATCCGAGAATATGCAGTCACCTAAATAAACAGTAAAGCATATAGAACGAAACATTCGCCAGTTTGCATGGGGGGGGGGGTGGGGGGGGGGGGCAGAGAGGCCGTTTATCAACCAGAATGAACTAGGAATGCAGGACAAAGCCTCGGCCATATATAATACGAGGTAAACAAACAAGCGTACTTTCCAACATACACATCTACATTCATACAGGACAACAGGGAAGGGAAAAAGGGCCAAATGGCAAGGGGGTAAGAGGAGGCTATGGAATTGGGAGGAGTAGAGAACCTCACGGTGTCTACGTGGGTAAGGCGCGGAAGGCAGACAAATCTTGAAATTGCAACCAAGGCGTCCTTGTCCGGTTCAACATTTGAACCTGCTCTTCCGTCGTAGCTAGAAGTTCCTCCATGTGATAAACATGGGAGACCTCCGTATACCACTCTTCAATTTTGGGGGGATCCGGCATTTTCCAGCGCCTGGGAATAATGGTCTTAGCCGACTGCAGGAGATGCCTAGGAAGGGACTTTTTATAAGTGAAGGCACCTATGCCGAACATGAACAGCAGCGCTGCGGCAGGGGTCCTAGGGATGGATATTCCAGAGATATCCTTAATGACACGATACACTGCACTCCAGAAGCCCGACAGAGCAGGACAGTCCCACCATATATGTAGCATGGTCCCCTTGGAAGTTCCACAGTGCCAGCGATTTTCAGGGACCTGTGGGAACCACTTATGAAGCAAGTGAGGGACCCTGTACCAGCGAGTCAGAATTTTAAAGCTTGTCTCCTGAGCTCTCGATGCAACAACGGCTCTGAGTGAGCTCAAAACATTTATGCCATTGCTCAGGAGAAAACTCTGACCGAGATCCTTTTCCCATGCCGCACAGTAAGGCCATGTTCACACGGCTTAAAATGGGCCGGATTTCGGTCCGTAATTACGCGCCGAAGTGCGCCAATTACGGGCCGAAAACGGCCCATTCATTACGGTAATTCACAGTTCTCATAGAGAACTATGGATTACGTCTCCTCTCCCGCCGGCAAAGCCGCCGGGCGGGGAGATAATTGACAGGTCACTTTCTAGCGGCGTATACGCACCGCTAGCAGTGATAGTCAATGGGCCGGCGAAGTGCCGGCCCCCTGCTTACTCCCCCGCTCCCGCCCCCGTCCACACGGCGTAATTGCGGGACGTAATTACGCCCCGCAATTAAGCCGTGTGAACATAGCCTAAGAAGGAAGTGTTGATCTGTCCCCTGCAGACAACTCGGAGTACAATGTAGATATGGCATGTCACACAATTGTTCAAATTTGGTAAGGGGCCTCTGTGCGTAGAGAGTGTTTCCAAAAGAAGAGAGGAAATGTTTCAATTGGAGATACTGAAAAGTGGAAGAAGTACTGCCCTGGGCCATTACCTCCAAACCTGACAAGGGGATAATCTGATTACCCGCTAGCACTTGGTGGAGGCGCAAAGGGGTTAACTTAGAACTCCCAAAGAAAGGGTGCGGGCCCATACCAGGTGGGAAGGATGGGTTATCCGAGATGGGTAGAAGAGGGCCTGTCCGATCAATTAGGATTTTGACCAGAGAACATTCTTCCAAAACGTTTTAGGCTTTCTCAGGTAAGTTTGGGCAAACTCCAGGCTGGCTTTTTTATGTCTCGGGGTAAGAAGTGGGGTCTTCCTGGGTATCCTCCCATACAGTCCCTTTTCATTCAGACGCCGACGGATAGTACGGGTTGACACTGTTGTACCCTCGGACTGCAGGGCAGCTTGAACTTGTTTGGATGTTGGTCGAGGTTCTTTATCCACCATCCGCACAATCTTGCGTTGAAATCTCTCGTCAATTTTTCTTTTCCGTCCACATCTAGGGAGGTCAGCCACAGTGCCATAGGGAGGTTAGCCACAGTGCCTTGGGGAGGTCAGCCACAGTGCCATGGGCTCCGTCCACATCTAGGGAGGTTAGCCTCAGTGCCTGGGGATGCGTCCACATCTCGGTAGGTTAGCCACAGTGCCATGGGCTTTACATCTAGGGAGGTTAGCCACAGTGCCATGGGCTTTACATCTAGGGAGGCTAGCCTCAGTGCCATGGGCTTTACACTTCTGGATAACACTGCGCTCGTAGCCACAGGAACATTAGGGTCTTTGGAGATGACTTGTAGCTTGAGGTTGCTCAGGCTTCCTCACATTTGGATTCTCAGGTCCTCAGACAGTTCTTTGGTTCTTCTTTTCTCCATGCTCAATGTGGTCACACAAGGACACAGGACAGAGGTGGAGTCAATTTAACCATGTCAACTGGCTGAAAGTGTGGGTTTAGTTATTGCCAACACCTGTTAGGTGCCACAGGGAAGTTACAGGTGCTGTTAATTACACAAATTAGAGAAGCATCGCATGATTTTTCTAACGGTGCCAATACTTTTGTCCACCCCCTTTTTTATTTGTTGGAATTATATCCAATTTGGCTTTAGGACAATTCTTTTTGTGGTTTTCCATTGAAGACAAATTAAATGAAGACAATAATACCAAAGAATTTGTGATTGCAATCATTTTCAGGAAGAAACTGAGTATTATCTGACAGAATCGCAGGGGTGCCAATACTTTTGGCCACCACTGTAGATCCGTCTCGGGGACCAACAGGACGGACCCAGAGACGGATCTAAACAATTAGCAGTGACTTGATCACTGCAGTCTATGAGGAACAGGCAGCGGCGTTCACATGAGAGATCGCCGCTGCTGTGTTTCCCTCCTGCCTGTCGGCTCCGTCTTTGAAAGAATTGCATGTCAAGCCTCTCAAAGACGGAGCCGACAGGCAGGAGGGGAACGCAGCAGCGACCCCTCATGTGAACGCCGCTGCGTCTTCCTCATAGCCCGCAGTTATAAAGTCACTGCTAATTGTTTAGATCGTCCTGTCGGTCCCAGAGACGGATCTAAAAAGCGCTTGTAACACGAGTGAAAACGCCGTGTGAACAAGCCCTAAGTATCCTGCAAAACCTCCCAGCAGAGGATGTAGCGACACTAGCACAGGGAGTAGGTGCCGTATTTGATTTTGAGCTCTAGCGCACACCTTCACAGCACTCGGTTCAGCAACTCCTAGGCAGTGGCACAGCTCGGCCATGGCCCTTCCTAAAGTAGGAAGTTTGGTGCTAAGGAGGTGGAAGGAGTGGGCTATTGTACATCCTTAAAGGGGTCGTCTCACTACAAGGATTGTTGCTTTTTATATTAAAGATCTTACAAAAACAAGTCACTTTGCAATATGTGTCCATTAACCGTGTCCCACCTATTCCTAGATATCCCTCTTGTATGGGCTGCATCAGCTCCTCAGGTCTCTATAGCTACAGACCTGTTCAGTTTCTCCTGATAGGCTGCCAGCACTGGTTGCTATAGCTACAGACCTGTTTTCTACTGCAGCCTAGTGGAAGCCAGTAAACACGCCCCTGAATTCAAAGTGAAACCAAGAATATAGGAATTGGGTAAGATGAATCGATGTAGTGGGACAACCCCCTTTAAAGAGATCCTGTCCCATAGATTATGCTCCCCTTGCTGAGGGCAGTACAAGCTAGTGTCAGACATGCTGTTTCTAGCGCTGTGTCCCTTATTCTATAAGATGCCGCAGTTTCAGAGAATTAAAAGCTCAAATTTGCAGTTTTCAGCCAGAAAAGTCCTGAAGTGTTTTTTTTTTTTCATACCCCGCCCACCTGAGGTTAGCCCCGCCCACCTCGACTGATAAACCTATTACTTTGAATAGGTAGAAACGTGAAAACTCAGGTGGGCGGGGCTAACACCTGATCATGAATAAGATTTGAGCATTAAGTACTCAAACTCCTGCACCTTAGAGAATAAGGGACACAGCAGGTCTGACACTGGCTTGTGCTGCCCTCAGCAAGGGGGGCATAACTTATGTGACAGGTTCCCTTTAAAGAGGTTGTCTTGCTACAAGGATTAGCTTTCAACATGTAGGGAACAGCAAATGAAGACTTTATCCAACTTATATTGCTTTTATTTTGCTTGGTTCACGAGATAAGATAAACTTTATCTGCTCTGAGTGCACAGGTTTCTCTTAATACCTTCCTGCTCTCCACATCTCTACTTTTTGTGTTATCCATGGTGGCCTCATCAGGTGGATCCCTACCCTGTACTGGGAACTCTCATAGAACAGAATGGAGAACACAGCGCTCCCCTGTACTGGGGACTCCCATAGAGAGGAGTGGAGAGAACACAGCACTCCTGTGTACTGGGAACTTCCATAGAACAGAATGGAGAACACGGCGCTCCCCTGTACCGGGAACTCCCATAGAACAGAATGGAGAACACAGCGCTCCCCTGTACTAGGAACTCCCATAGAACAGAATGGAGACTAGTGTGCAAGCCTGACCGGTTCTCCATTCTGAGCTGACACGATGCAGGGCCCGTTCCCGAATTTGGGACGTGCACCTATCAATATCCCACAACATGCCATCAAATTCTATAATGGCTGCACCCCTTTATTTTCTCTCTCTATCACCTTTTATATATAATCAAGTTATGTTAATAATTTGTCATTAGGGGAGGGCACGTTGTGGGTGTACTGAGACTTCGACACCATGGTCACTTTAGCAACATTTAAATAAATTTGAATAAGCTTAAGGAAAAAGAACACAGCGCTCCCCTTTTACTGGGAACTCCTATAGAACAGAATGGAGCGAACACAGCGCTCCCCTGTACTGGGAACTCCCATAGAGGAGAATGGAGAACACAGCGCTCCCCTGTACTGGGAACTCCCATATAGGAGAATAGAGAACACAGCGCTCCCCTTTACTGGGAACTCCCATAGATCAGAATGGAGAACACACGCTCCCCTGTACTGGGAACTCTTATAGAACAGAATGGAGAACACAGCGCTCCCTGTACTGGGAACTCCCATAGAACAGAATAGAGAACACAGTGCTCCCTGTACTGGGAACTCCCATAGAAAATAATGGAGAACACAGCGCTCCCCTGTACTGGGAACTCCCATAGAACAGAATAGAGAACACAGCGCTCCCCTGTACTGGGAACTCCCATAAAAGAGAATGGAGAACACAACGCTCTTCTGTACTGGGAACTCCCATAGAACAGAATGGGGAACATTGCGCTCCCCTGCACTGGGAACTCCCATAGAGGAGAATGGAGAACACAGCACTCCCCTGTACTGGGAACTCCCATAGAACAGATTGGAGAACCCCGCGCTCCCCTGTACTGGGAACTCCCATAGAGGAGAATGGAGAACACCGCGCTCCCCTGTACTGGGAACTCCCATAGAACAGAATGGAGAACACCGCGCTCCCCTGTACTGGGAACTCCCATAGAATAGAATGAAGAGTTGTCATCAAGCAGGACCAGGCCTATCAATATGCCATCCTAAGTCTATGGTGGGAACAGCTATGTTCATGTGGCATAAACAGGCGTTTAAGTTCACAGAGCTAAATTTGAATAAGCTTAAGGAAAAAGAACTAGGACTCTGCAGCGCCACCTGTTGGCTGTAGTGTTCCTCAAATCACATTCAACTCTCTAAGCCTTGAAATATGACTGGGAATAAAGCCATGTGAGATATTCATCTACAGACAGCTGTTACAGGGTGTTTGCCCCTCATCAGTGCTGGGTAGAATGTAGATGAGAATCTGGTTTGGCTTTACTCCTTGTCATAATGCAAGACTCAGTGAGTCAAATGTGACATGAGGAACACTACATCCAATAGGTGGTGCTGCAGAGTTCCAGATCTTTTCCCATGAGCTTATGTGTACGTATATATTTAAATTTCAGTGCAGCAACCATGGTATATAGGTCTCTACACACATACATAGTGCCTCTCCCAAATGAGGACTATTACCTCTTTTTAGCTACATCTAGAACCTCTCACCCATCCGCAACCAGTATTCTAAGCTGCACTGATGATGGACAATCAATTCATAACAGCTGTCTGCAGATGAGTGTCGTGTTTGGCTTTATTCCCAGTTATATAGTAAGACTCAGTGATGTAACTAGAGGAACGCTACATCTAACCTACATAACATCCTGTGATGGAGAGGTCTGTAGGCTCACTGCTTTTATAGTAAAGAGTCTTTGTCTACGATGATGATGGTGAAACCATCCTTCTCTTAGACACTTTAGATGCTCCCTTGTCCTCCATGAAGAACGAAATATACCAAGAATATGGGCCAGACTATGAAGTATCTATTTTTGCTCTTCTAGAAAAAGCATCATTTGTTAGGTCAGTGCTTTCCATTTCCACTCCAACTGGATGTCTCAGTGAAATCTCAAAGTCTCCAACCCAGTTTGACTGAACATAAAAGAATGCTCCTGCAGAATTGTCATAGAGAGTAAGAGGCTAGCTCTCAAAGTCCAAGTTTTTAATAGAAATCCCTCCACCTTGAAGGCCACATGTCCTCTCCAACTCTTTTCTACAATTTTGCCAATGTGGGTTAAATTGGCTTCAATTAAAACTCATATATTTATTAGTCTTAATCGTCAGGCAGTCAGAGGCTTGTTAACTCCTTAACGACCGCCCATCATCTTTTGACGGCGGGCATTTCAGGTCGTTCGTCTGCAGCGACGTCTTTAGACGTCGCTGCAGACACTGGAGTTTGCGGCGCCCGGGCGCCGCAGCTGCACTGGGATCGGGGCTGTACTACACAGCCCTGGTCCCAGAGCATCCCCTGCGAGCACCGGGGAGCGGGGGGAAACCTCCGCAACCCGGTGCTTTAACCCTTTGATTGCGGCGGATCGTCACCGCAGCACAATCAAAGGGATCCCCTGCTCTGTCGGGTGATCGGAACGCCCAGTCACCCGACAGAGCCCGGGGAACGGCTGCACAATCAGCCCTGGGGACCTATAGTAGCCCCAGAGCTGTCTGTGTATTAAGCCAGAGACCTGGACACACTGTGTGCGGTCCTGATCACTGCCTGTGTCAAAGTGACACAGATTAGAATGTATTAGCATATATGAATATGCTAATACATTACTAAGTGTTTAAAAAAAAAATTGTAAAACAGTTCTCCCTTCAGGGGATTTTTGAAAAAAAAGTAAAAAAAAAAACAGAAAAAGTGTAAAAAAATGAATAAAAAAATAAATAATAAAATAAAAATAAATATATATTTTTTTTTCATTCAAGGAAAGGCTTTATTGAACAGACTGTCAAAACAGGTATAAAGGAATACAGAATCCAAAATGTGGACATAAGATAAAGCCAGAGACAGTGTGGTAATAAACAATGCAAAGGTCAGCAACAATATAATATGAGACAATCAGTCCAAGAGAATGTTAATGACGATGAAACGTCATCCAAACAGGGCATAAA
Source organism: Phyllomedusa bahiana (assembly GCA_025379985.1). NCBI lineage: Eukaryota > Metazoa > Chordata > Amphibia > Anura > Hylidae > Phyllomedusa > Phyllomedusa bahiana. The sequence continues at coordinate 59,048 of JAODAL010010624.1, read as the reverse complement.
AATAAATATTTAATAAAAAATAATTGTGCATATATTACACACACAAAAAACCAACACATTTTCGGTATGCACACGACCGTAATAACCTGTAGAATTAATCTAACAAGTTATTAAGTGTGAAATGTGAAGGGTGTAAAAAAAAAAATTTAAAAAACAAAAAATGTAAAAAAAATTCTGCAACTATCTATAAGCGAATATAAACTCTTCCCCCAAAAAGTACAACTCGTCTCGAATAAAACGAGGCCTCATCCAACTGCGTCAGTGAAAAAATAAAAAAGTTACAACTGTTGAAACGCAAGGAGGCAAAAACTAAAAAAATGTTCTGGTCATTAACTACTTTTCAGGTGTTCGGCTTAAGGGGTTAAAGAGACATTGGTGCTGGATAAAGCAAAAGCAATGGTCATCACTTGACCTCGTGGCGCAACGGTAGCGCGTCTGACTCCAGATCGGAAGGTTGTGTGTTCAAATCACGTCGGGTGCAGCTCTTCTTTTTATGGTGGTATGTGGCTAGAAACATGGTCCATGCTCTTTTCAAACACTCTACGTTCCTACCTTAAAAAAATAATTTGCATTCCTGTCCATATTTTAGATCCCCTTGTTCCTTTAGGGAGCAAACTCGGCAAAGTGTCTTTTTAGGATGAAGAAAGGGAAGAAATGGCTGTTTTATCTGTGAATATAACTCCAGCTAATGTCAAGTCTAGTTTTTATCTTCATCCATCCTGAATGTTTTTGACAAGACAGAGGCAGCAGATCTCGTGGGGGAGTGCAAGGTGACATACGTACACATAAAATTGTTGTTTCCCTTTCGTTAAGTAAAATAAAACCCACAACGGTCTCTGAAATAACTTCATATTGACAAAAGTAATGATAAATTAAAATGTACTGAAAATCAGACATTGCTTTTGAATTATGATTCAATTTAAATATTTTAAAAAACAAAGTCCCATAGACCTTAAAGGGGTTGTCTCATCTCAAAGTTTCATAGGATGCATGAATGAAATAATGCTGCTTTGCTCTGTCACTTCCTGGTCAAGCTGTCTGTAATTAGCATGTGAGCTCCGTGTATTCAGACTTCTGCTAATTACTTAAATCTCATGCTTCCACGACCAGGGAAGCTTCTGAGTTAAAGTAAACAGCAGTAATTACTGGCTTTTGTCTGAAAGATCAGATAACAAACAAGCTCTCACTGTCCTGAGTTCTGCGCTGCTGCACCTGTGTGATAACGTCACTAAGTGCTATCAGATAGAACAAACAGCAGGGGGGGAGAAGTACACAGGTCGGTCACTTGGCGAACCAGAGAGCGCACAGAAGGTGATAAAGCTCCTTAACAAAAAAAAAAATTAACAACGCAGTATATTTGGAAAACATCTTTATTTAGTTTTCCTACATGCTGAAAGCTATTCTTTGTAGCAAGACAACCCCTTTAAACTGCTGACTAAAATGTGCAACTGTAGTAACGGGAACATCAAACTGTTTGTAAATGGTCTTAAAGCCTTTACCTTTAACATGTTTGTATATGATTTTTTTTTTTTAATGACCTGAGACAACTCTCTCCTTAGCTTCCTTTGATCTGTATTCAGTGTGGTACACACCATGATACCAAACAGCACAGTGACTACTTTTCACCCTTTCAGTAGGCAAACTAACCGATTCCAAGTTTGAAGACACCTGTGATGCTAATTACAGAACACAACTTAGTTTACCATGTCCCTATGGTCAATTTATTTTCAAACTTTTCTAGGGTTACCATCATTTTGGTACTTTTTTTTTATTATTATTGTTTGCTTTTCAGAAAATTTCAAATTATTATTACTTTCTTCAGTTTCAAGTTATTTTATTGACCATTGTGCGCTTTTATTTCTTTAACGGAATGTGGACAACGATTTTGTTGACATGTGTACGTGCAAGTTATTTGGTATGGAAATACCTAATTTCTCGGTGTTATGAGATTTTGAGTGCAAACCTCCTTCCATCAGCAAGGGCATTGAAGATAAAACGTTGCTGGGTCCTTCAGCATGACAATGATCCGAAGCACACCGCCAGGGCAACGAAGGAGTGGCTTTGTAAGAAGCATTTCAAGGTCCAGGAGTGGCCTAGCCAGTCTCCAGATCTCAACCCCATTGAAAACCTTTGGAGGGAGTAGAAAGTCTGTGTTTCACAGAGACAGCCCTAAAACATCAATGCTCTAGAGGTTGATTTTCTGAAAATTTTAATTTATTATTACTTTCTTCAGTTTCAAGTTATTTTAGTGATCATTGTGCGCTTTTATTTTTTTAACGGAACGTGGACAACGATTTTGTTGACATGTGTACGTGCAAGTTATTTGGTATGGAAATACAGTTACAGTACAGTAGTGCATTACAGTAGAATTGTAAAAATTTTGATAAATCAGTGTTTATGCAAACACCACTTTTTTTTTTATTTAACTGTATTTTATTAGATTTTTCAGAAAAAATCAAGTGAAAACAGATCAATAACAATTGAATTGAGTAAGGCATAATATCAAACATGACAAAATCAGATAGAGCCTCCGAAAGATGTGTGGAGAAAGATCAGAACATTCTCAATCATATTTAAACCACAAGTATACTATATATTACAACAAAGACTGGGTTAACACAAGACAAGATACATAAGGGGTACACCTTCATCAGGCGCAAATACCACATTTAACAACTGGGTCCTTCATTGGAGATGGGGTGTATCGGCTCATAGCCACATGTTGCCAACGGCAACCTCAAACCATTTTTCCCCAACTATTAGCGAAATATAATAAAACTTCTATTCAATAATTATTAGTTAAAATATTATTTCTTAATCCAAAATATAAGAATAAAATAAAACTCCTATTCACCAAAAAATCACTGCTCCTGTAATAGCTAGAATCAGCCGGATTATATGATTGTATCTATTCTATTATAGCTAAACTCAGTTGATATTATTATTATTATTTATTTTAAAGCGCCATTGATTCCAGGGCGCTGTACCTTCGGGGGGGTTACATACATTACATAAGTCAAACGAGTACAGTGATAAGGGATAATGACAATTGGCACGACAGAGGGAGAGAGGACCCTACCCGCGAGGGCTTACAATCTACAAGGAGGGGGAAAGAGACAGGAGGTGAGGGGCAGACAAGGTAAGTGTAGGTTATAGGTAAGTCTGAAGAAATGGGTATCAACTGGACTGTGCAATTGTATCCATTCTCATGGAGCCATGATAGTATTACTAGATTCTATAGAGCTGTGTAGCAACTGCAGGTTGCTGATGATAGTTTGACTGCTGCAGTTTAAAACACAAAATAAAAAAGGGGATATGGTCCTAAAACTTAGCTTTTATTTAAAAATGCTAATGAAACACACAAAAGTTGGGTATATTCCCAATAAAAACCATAGTAATACACTAGAAAGTGTCAAGAAAACAAATAGGTGGGGACAGTGTTGTGCTAGTGAAATTTGTGACTATTTGATGTCTTAAAGGGGTTGTCTCAACTCAAAGTTTCATAGGATGCATGAATGAAATAATGCTGCTTTGACCTGTCATTCTTGGTCGTAGTATTGAAGGCCTACCTGATGATTTGATTACTTACTCACTGAACTCTCGTACTTATATAGTAGTGCCTTTGTTCATCTTTTGCGTGCATGTTTTTATATGTTTATGTATAAAATTGTTCCAATAAAAACCTATTATAAGAAATAATGCTGCTTTGCTCTGTCACTTCCTGGTCAAGCTGTCTGTAATTAGCATATGAGCTCCGTGTATTCAGACTTCAGCTAATTAGATAAATCTCATGCTGTCAGGACCAGGGACGCTTCTGAGTTAAAGTAAACAGCAGTAATTACTGGCTTTTGTCTGAAAGATCAGATAACAAACAAGCTCTCGCTGTCTCGAATTCTATGCTGCCATGACCTGTGTGATGACGTCACTCCCTGCTATCAGATAGAACAAACAGCAGGGGGGGGAGAAGTACACAGGTTGGTCATTTGGGGAACCAGAGATAGCACAGAAAGTGATAAAATCACTTGTAGCTCCTTAACAAAAAAAAATGAACAACGCAATATATCTGGAAAACATCTTTATTTAGTGATCCCAACATGTTGAAAGCTAATCTTTGTAGCAGACAACCCCTTTAATCTCCATTTCTTGTATCTTAAACTAATTATAATTTCCATTTTTGTATCACAAGCTATAATCACACAGGCTTGGGTACCTCTGTTTATTTCTCAAGCCTGCAGATTTCAGTTGCTTCATTTACGATCTAATGGGGCCCATCGTCTGGTTTCGGAGTGATTTTGTATGCCTCCATGGAATATACCCTCCATGGTACAGGATGAGGTAATACAAAAGACATCTGTGCTCTAAGTGGACACAATACGTAGGTTGTGTCTGCCAGTTTTTTGTTTAAGAAATATAAGAACCAGAGAAACTTTGGTGACTTCAGAAGCTCTGGTACCAAGTGTTGAGGACGCTCACATCTGGTGTTGAGGTCCCTGGAGTTTCCTGTTTTCGCCATTAAGCTCATGGCTGAAGATTTATGAACAGGTGATGTAAGCTCCAGGTGAAGTGTTGTAAGTATTTAACCTTGGTAACTACATATTTAGCAAAACTGTCCCCAATGTCACACTATTTCCTGTAACCAGTTTATTCTATTACTCATAGGTTATCATTTGATCATAAGTGATTGATTAATTCCTATGTCAAAAAAAAATTGCGTTGTATCCTGACTGACCGGCCTTCTTTAAAGCTGTACCTAGAACCTGTATTGATAAAACTTGGTAAAACAGACAGGTAGATTGACCCTAGTAGACCCTGTCAAAAATGGGAACTATACAGACCCTCACATACAACAAACAGGGTGTTTGCCCCCTTACCCTGCAACAAGAAACCCCTAGATATCCCGTCCCAACATGTTTCGATCCACCCCAGTATAGGATCACATCAGGAGACAAGAAAGGGGTATGAATAGACCAAGGAAAAAATTATGATGCACAATGCGTGCCTATAGGGTAGACATACAATAGGCGTATGGCCAATATATCAGATTAGAAGACTTAAATCACCGCAATGATGACAAGCAGTGACCAGTGTCTATCACAAATACCAAAAAATGCCAAAAATGCACAGATAGGCATAGGCAATATGACACAGCATCTCAAACCTGCCAATATTCACAAAAACAATTGCGTTTACAAGAGCCAAAAATGTACCCCCAATGTTGGCTATCAGATTGACATGCGGCACAGTAAGTAGATATAATAGATCTTACCTCAATAAGAGTGGCTATACCCCATCAGATAGATGCAGGGGCGGCGGCAGGAGAGATAGAGAGCGGTCAGGTGCGACCGGTGTAACAGCGTATGGCTGGGTGCTCAGGGCAGAGACGCCCGGAGCCTGTGACCGCGGCTATTTAGGAGCCCGGGTATGCGCCCAGCTGTGCCCAAACACTTTTCACGAATATTTTGATACCACTGTAGCATCTTCAGGGTATACAGGGACACAGAGTATTATGCTAGTACTGCAATCAGTGTATTTAACACATTTTTAATGATGGTTGTTTTGTAAACTTGTCATGACTGACCTGAATTAATTGTAATGGGGTCCGTTGGGTTCCACCATGGTGTCTATCAAATCAGAACAAACTACTGACAGAAGGTCCAAACTGAGCTATTGATGCAAGTGTGAATATACCTTTATATGCAGGTGCCCAAAACCATTCCATGCCTGAGCCAATCGTGATGAGGTTGAATGCCTTGGCAGCAGCTGCCTGGCACTGGTTGCTAAACTTGTGTAGCTTTCCAGTATTATCCCCAAATACAACTCCATGTCCTTTTTTTGCTCAGGATAATATATAAAATATATTTATATATATATATATATATATATATATTATATATATATATTTAATTTTATATATATATATTTTTGTAGCTGTAGGGTGGGCCCCTAAAATACACTCCACTGGTGGCCAAGAAACAGCTCAACTGGTGGGCCCCTGTAATCAACTCCACCCCAGTCTGACACTGTATACCTGTCTACAGACTCTGGGGAACATAGAGCTGCCTATAGACTGGGGAGACCTATACCTGCCTATAAAGTATGTGGGGACATACACCTGCCTACAGACTGGGAGAACATATACCTGCCTACTGACTATGGGGAACATATACCTGCCTACTGACTATGGGGTAATATACAGTCTGCAGAGCCTGTGTACACTGGTGTCTACCACTACAGGATCTGTTCAAAGTAGATACGTAAAATACAGTGTACATAGTCTGTGTACACTGGTACCTACCACTATATGGTCACTGTATGGAGGTAATATACAGTCTGCAGAGCCTGTGTACACTGGTGTCTACCACTATATGGTCACTGTATGGAGGTAATATACAGTCTGCAGAGCCTGTGTACACTGGTACCTACCACTATATGGTCACTGTATGGAGGTAATATACAGTCTGCAGAGCCTGTGTACACTGGTAACTACCACTATATGGTCACTGTATGGAGGTAATATACAGTCTGCAGAGCCTGTGTACACTGGTGTCTACCACTATATGATCACTGTATGGAGGTAATATACAGTCTGCAGAGCCTGTGTACACTGGTAACTACCACTATATGGTCACTGTATGGAGGTAATATACAGTCTGCAGAGCCTGTGTACACTGGCAACTACCACTATATGGTCACTGTATGGAGGTAATATACAGTCTACAGAGCCTGTGTACACTGGTCTCTACCACTATATGGTCACTGTATGAAGGTAATATACAGTCTGTAGAGCCTGTGTACACTGGTATATACCACTATATGGTCACTGTATTGAGGTAATATACAGTCTGCAGATCCTGTGTACACTGGTGTCTACCACTATATGGTCACTGTATGGAGGTAATATATAGTCTGCAGAGCCTGTGTACACTGGTGTCTACCACTATATGGTCACTGTATGGAGGTAATATACAGTCTGCAGAGCCTGTGTACACTGGTAACTACCACTATATGATCACTGTATGGAGGTAATATACAGTCTGCAGAGCCTGTGTACACTGGTGTCTACCACTATATGGTCAATGTATGGAGGTAATATACAGTCTGCAGAGCCTGTGTACACTGGTGTCTACCACTATATGGTCACTGTATGGAGGTAATATACAGTCTGTAGAGCCTGTGTACACTGATATCTCCCAGCTCTCCTGGATGTTGAATAGGCTCTCCAACATTCAGGAAAGCTGAGTGATGCCAAACCCCTCAATTAGCTTTCTTCCACATCTCTGGTCATCTTAGCTTATTGTCATGGGGCAATGGTTCTCATTTATGAAAACTGTCTAACAGTTGCCAATAGCAACCAATCAGAGATCACAGCAACCAAAGCTCATAGCAACGAATCAAAGCCCATAACAACCGATGAGAGCCCATAGTAACCAATCAGAGCTCATAGCAACCAATCAACAGCTCATAACGACCAATCAGAGCCCATAGCAACCAATCAGAGCCCATAGCCACCAATCAGAGCCCATAGCCACCAATCAGAGCCCATAGCAACCAACCAGAGCCCATAGCCACCAATCAGAGCTCATAGCAACCAATCAGAGCCCATAGCAACCAATCAGAGCCCATAGCAACCAATCAGAGCTCATAGCAACCAATCAGAGCCCATAGCAACCAATCAGAGCCCATAGCAACCAATCAGAGCCCATAGCAACCAATCAGAGCTCATAGCAACAAATCAGAGCCCATAGCAACCAATCAGAGCTCATAGCAACCAATCAGAGCTCATAGCAACCAGAGCACATAGCAGCCAATCACAGATCAGCTTTTATTTTTCCAGATGAATTTAAAACCAAGCTCTGATTGGTTACTATGGGCTCTGATTGGTTGCTGTGGGCTCTGATTGGGATTAGGGGTGCAAAGTAAGCAGTCACTACCAGACGCGGGATTGTGAGGGAGCCCAAAGCAGGGTCAGAGCTATAAAGGGTGCAAAAGAAGCAGCTACCGGACCCTGGATTCTGAGGGGGCCCAAAGCAGGGTCATAGCTATAGGGGGTGCAAAGGTAGCAGTCACTACCGGGCCCGGTAGTCTGAGGGGGGCCTATAGCATGGTCATAGCTATAGGGGGTGCAAAAGAAGCAGCTACCGGACTCTGGATTCTGAGGGGGGTCCTATAGCAGGGTCATAGCTATAGGGGGTGCAAAAGAAGCAGCTACCGGACTCTGGATTCTGAGGGGGGGCCTATAGCAGGGTCATAGCTATAGGCATACATGCCAACTCTCCCGTTTTTGGCGGGGGAGTCCCACTATTTGGGGTCCCCCGCCCTCCCGGAGGAGTTGGCATTCCTCCCGCCGCCAGCAGGCGGCGGGAGTCCTTTAAATGGCCACGGCGAAAGAGTAGCGCTGGTGCGCTACTCTGGCGCCGCCGGGCCGCTCCTACAGGCGGGTGAAGCAGCCGCAGCGTCCGCTCACCCGCCCGGAGTCTCGCTGTGCAGGGAGGAGGCAGGAGGGATCGTTCCTCTCCTCCCTCCTCCCCCTGTATGTCCGGCGCCGGTGTGTGCGCCGCACATACAGGTCAGCGGCGCAGGGGAAGTGACGCGCGGCTGCAGGGGAGTGACGCGCGGCTGCTCTCACTTCCCCCTGCGCCGCTGAGGAGATCGTCCGGAGCGGCCGTGCTGCAGGAGCCTGGTGAGGTAAGTGGATTTTATTATTTTATTTTTATTAGCTATATGGGGGGCTCTGCCTGGCAACAATGGGGGCACTACCTGGCAACAGAGGGGACATCTACCTGGCAACAGAGGGGACATCTACCTGGCAACAATGGGAGCACTACCTGGCAACACAGGTGGCACTACCTGGCAACAGTGGGGGCACTACCTGGCAACAGAGGGGGCAACTACCTGGCAACAGAGGGGGCATCTACCTGGCAACACTGGGGGCACTACCTGGCAACAGAGGGGGCACTACCTGGCAACAATGGGGGCACTACCTGGCAACAGAGGGGGCACTACCTGGCAACAGAGGGGGCATCTACCTGGCAACAATGGGGGCATCTACCTGGCAACAGAGGGGACATCTACCTGGCAACAGAGGGGACATCTACCTGGCAACAGAGGGGGCACTACCTGGCAACAATGGGGGCATCTACCTGGCAACAATGGGGGCACTACCTGGCAACAATGGGGGCATCTACCTGGCAACAATGGGGGCATCTACCTGGCAACAGAGGGGGCATCACCTGGCAACAGAGGGGGCATCTACCTGGCAACAATGGGGGCAACAACCTGGCAACAATGGGGGCACTACCTGGCAACAGAGGGGGCATCTACCTGGCAACAGAGGGGCATCTACTGGCAACAATGGGGGCAATACCTGGCAACAATGGGGGCACTACCTGGCAAACAATGGGGGCACGACCTGGCAAACAAAGGGGGCCCCAACCGGGCAACAATGGGGGGCACCAACCAGGCAACCGGGGGGGCTTTAAATTGGTACAAGGGGCATCTACCTGCCTGTAAGGGCACTACCTGCTTAGGGGGGGGTTACTCCCTGGCATAAGGGAAATCAAAGGGCCCTTTTTTCCCCAAACCCGTTAGGCAGTTAGGTGGAGGGGGAGGGGGCCTTTTTAAAGGGGGCATGGAATCCAAAAAGATGGGCGCCCCCATGCAAATTTTTCCCGGGGCGACGCCTTTAGCGCACCCCCCACTAACGTTTTCCCTGCTTTTAAATTTTCAAAAGTTGGAAAACTATGGCTATAGGGGTGCAAAAGAACAGTCCCGGGGCCTCTGGATTCTGAGGGGGGGCCTATAGCAGGGTCATAGCTATAGGTGGTGCAAAAGGTTGCAGTAAATACCCCTTCCCCTAGCCTGAGGGGGGGCCCCAAAACCGGGTATAGCTTAAAAGGGGGGGCAAAGGGAGCCCGTCACCCACCGGGCTCGTTGTCTGAGGGGGCCACATAAGACATCACCAGTATTGCCAATAACAAATGGAAGCTGGGGGTCCCCATTTCCCTTTTTTTGCATTAGGGCCCCAGAGCTTCGAGTTACGCTTCTGGCCCAAAGGCTTCTCTGCCACATAAGAAGCTATTAGTATTATAAATGGCACATGGTAGGTGCGGGCCCTTTCATAGATCTTGTTCCCCAGGCAGGGGCCTAACTAGATTCGTAGGTCCCCATAGCAAAATTAAATTGGGCCCCCAATACCTAATGACAGGAAAAAGAAATAGCAACAAATTGCTCTAATTTTAAAGGCATAAATAAAACCGCCCCTATTTTTATAGAGACCCAACCCCTGGCAGTGTTAGATAACAAAAACCCCCAAACCTTTTTTTCCCTATAAAAGGTACAACGTTCTAGCACCTAAGTGGGCTCACTCGACTACTATAGCCACACCTATGGGTACAGGAGCTTTAAGTTAGGGCTATGGTTAGGTGATGCCCTATGTGATATCTTCTATTGTTGTCCCTCCCTCTTATGGTATACTGCCATATGGTGTACCACTGCCCATACCACACAGCGCCTAATTAGAAGTGCCGTACAGTGTGCACTCAAATAACAGCGCCCTATTTGCTAAATAATACTTCTATATGTAATATACTGTGTAGTGGCTAGGCCGCAGTGACACATAATACTGCCATACAGTGCTCAGATCACAACCCCGTACATAAAGTGATCTAATATCTTCCATAATAAGATGATCACAAGCCCTGGGACCCCCTGTACGACTCCCGATACTCGTCAATTAGAAATAATCATATATTATCTGCCATTACATAAGATCAACTCATGAAATGGGCGTGTCCTGAATATTCATAAATAAGCCCATAGGTCGCCAAGAGCTGACAATCTTATCTGATTGAAATCAATGACTATATCCAGTCTGCTGTCCAGTATGTGTTACATATAAATCTCCCGGTGCGTAATAAGCTTATATCAGGCCAGCCGTTTACTGACGTCTGCAGTCTGCATTCCAGTATGTGTTATATATAAATCTCCCGGTGCGTAATAAGCTTATATCAGGCCAGCCATTTACTGACGCCTGTACATATCCGGTCTGCAGTCCAGTATGGGTTACATATAAATTTCCTAATACGTAATAAGCTTATATCAGGCCAGCTGTTTACTGAAGTCTGTATATATCCAGTCTGTGGTCCAGTATATGTTACATATAGATCTCCTGGTCCGTAATAAGCTTATATCAGGCCAGCTGTTTACTGACGTCTGTACATATGCAGTCTGCACTCTATTATATGTTACGTATAATTCTCCCGGTGTGTAATAAGTTTATATTAGACCAGCCGTTTACTGACGTCTGTACATATCCAGTCTGCACTCCAGTATATGTTATATATAAATTTCCTGATGCGTAATAAGCTTATATTAGACCAGCCGTTTACTGACGTCTGTACATATCCAGTCTGCTGTCCAGTATGCGTTCCATATCAATTTCCTGGTGTGTAATAAGCTTATATCAGACCAACCGTTTACTGATGTCTGTACATATACAGTCTGCACTCCAATATATGTTATATATAAATTTCCTGATGCGTAATAAGCTTATATTAGACCAGCCATTACTGACGTCTGTACATATCCAGTCTGCGCTCCAGTATATGTTATACATAAATTCCTGATATGTAATAAGCTTATATCAGACCAGCCGTTTACTGACGTCTGTACATATCCAGTCTGCGGTCCAGTATATTTTATACATAAATTTCCTTGTGTGTAATAATCTTATATCAGACCAGCTGTTTGCTGACGTCTGTACATATCCGGTCTGCGGTCCTGTATGTGTTACATATAACTCTCCCGGTGTGTAATAATCTTATATCAGAACAGCCATATACTGACGTCTGTACATTTCCAGTCTGCGGTCCTGTATGTGTTACATATAACTCTCCGGATGCGTAATAATCTTATATCAGACCAGCCATTACTGACACCTGTACATATCCAGTATGCGTTACATACAAATTTCCTGGTGTGTAATAAGCTTATATTAGACCAGCCATTTACTGACGTCTGTACCAGTATGTGCTACATATAAATCTCCCGGTGTGTAATAATCTTATATCAGAACAGCCATTTACTGACGTCTGTACCAGTATGTGCTACATATAAATCTCCCGGTGTGTAATAATCTTATATCAGAACAGCCTTTATATCTGACCGTCTGCTGTACACATTTCCGTATAGCCGGTCCGAATGTCATGGTCGTATTTACATATAAATCTCCCGGTGTGTAATAAGCTTATATCAGGCCAGCCATTTACTAACATGTGTCCGCTTTCTGACTGACGTGGGGCTATGGCTTCCAGTCTGCTGCCATTGAGTGGGTGTAGTGATGGGTCACAGCCCTGCCCCCGCCATAGCCCACCGCACATGTAATCTCCAGGGCTGCACGGTGTCAGGAATATAAGTGTACGCAGACTGCAATGATATAAGTTATATATATATACACAGCTCACACATTGTAGCTATGAATAATATATAGCACTCCGGCCCTCCTCCCAGCCCCCCCCTCCCTCCCCTCCCCGCCCCCTCCCCCTCCGCAAAGCCCCGGATGTCAGTGACGTCATTGAGAGCCATCTTGTGACAGACGCTGGTGAAGAAGGAGCTGCAGCAGCACCCTGAACAGCACCCTGCAAGATGTGAGTGTCCTTCCCCACCCCCCTCCCCTGCACCCCCTACACCTATAGGTCCCTATTCACACCGCACACCGACAGCCCACATCCACCGCCATCTGCTGTGGTGTCCCCCATAGACTGCAGGGATGGAGATGCTGCTGCCACACACTCCACAGGCGTGGATGGCCGCCGATGGCGTGACGAGGCGTGCAATCCATCAAGAGGGGCACTGCAGCCCAGGCCAGCCCACTGGGGGGTCACACCGTAAAAAAAAATTTTTTAAAGAATTATTAAAATTAAAAATTAAAAAAAAAAAAAAATAAAATAACAAAAAACCTACAGCACACAGCAACAACCTACACCACACAGCAACAATGCACAGCACACTGCAACAACCTACAGACACTGCAAGACCCACAGCACATGCAACAAACCACAGCACACTGCAAAAAACCCACAGCACACGCAAAAACCCACAGCACACTGCAACGAGCCACAGCACACGCAAAACCCCAAACACCTGCAACAACCTACAACACTGCAACAACCCCCAGCACACTGCAACAACCTCAGCACATGCAACAATGCACGCACACTGAAAAAACGCCACTGCAACAGGGGCCAGGACTGCCCTCTGCGACAAAGCCTACAGCCACACTGCTGGGACACACCACAGCACACCGAGCGACATCTACAGCACACTGCAACAACCTACAGCACACGCAACAACCACAGCACACCGACAACCACAGCACACTGCGACAACCCACAGCACACTGCGACAACCACAGCACACTGCGACAACCTACAGCACACTGCAACAACCCACAGCACACTGCAACAACCCACAGCACACTGCAACAACCACAGCACACTGCAACAACCCACAGCACACTGTGACAACCCACAGCACACTGCAACAACCCACAGCACACTGCGACAACCTACAGCCCCACTGCAGACAACCTACAGCACACTGCAACAACCCACAGCACACTGCAACAACCCACAGCACACTGCGACAACCAACAGCACACTGCAACAACCCACAGCACACTGCAACAACCCACAGCACACTGAACAACCTACAGCACACTGTAACAACCTACAGCACACTGCAACAACCCCACAGCACACTGCAACAACCTACAGCACACTGCAACAACCCACAGCACACTGCAACAACCTACAGCACACTGCAACAACCCACAGCACACTGCAACAACCCACAGCACACTGCAACGAGCCACAGCACACTGCAACAACCCACAGCACACTGCAACAACCCACAGCACACTGCAACAACCTACAGCACACTGCAACAACCTACAGCACACTGCAACAACCCACAGCACACTGCAACAACCCACAGCACACTGCAACAACCCACAGCACACTGCAACAACCTACAGCACACTGCAACAACCCACAGCACACTGCAACAACCTACAGCACACTGCAACAACCTACAGCACACTGCGACAACCCACAGCACACTGCGACAACCCACAGCACACTGCGACAACCCACAGCACACTGCAACAACCCACAGCACACTGCAACAACCAACAGCACACTGCAACAACCTACAGCACACTGCAACAACCAACAGCACACTGCAACAACCTACAGAACACAGCAACAACCCACAGCACACTGGCAACCCACAGCACAGCAACGCAGCACACTGCGACAACCTACAGCACACTGCGACAACCTACAGCACACTGCGACAACCCACAGCACACTGCGACAAGCTACAGCACACTGCGACAACCACAAGCACACTGCGACAACCACAGCACACTGCAACAACGCCACAGCACACTGCGACAAACCTACAGCACACTGCGACAATCCACAGCACACTGCGACAACCTACAGCACACTGCGACAACCCACAGCACACTGCGACAATCTACAGCACACCGACAACCTACAGCACACTGCGACAACGCACAGCACACTGCAACAACGCACAGCACACCACTACGCGACAACCACAGCACACTGCAACCAACCCACGCAAAACACAGCCATAACAACCCACAGCACACTGCGATAACCCACAGCACACTGCGACAACCCACAGCACACTGCGACAACCCACAGCACACTGCGACAACCCACAGCACACTGCAACAACCCACAGCACACTGCGACAACCCACAGCACACTGTAACAACCTACAGCACACTGCACCCAGCTGCATGCGACACAGTGTAAGGGTTCACGTTACACATCTATACACTGTGGATCCAGTCCCAGTTGTGTCACACACCTATACACGGCGCATCTAGCTATATGCTAGTAACTTTCATCTATATACTGTGTATCCAGCTATATACTAATGACTCACACCTATATACTGTATCCGATCCAAGCTGTGTCACACACCTATACACTGTGTATCCAGCTATATACTGATGACTCACACCTATATACTGTGCATCTGGCTGTATACTAAGGACTCACACCTATATACTGTATCAAATCCCAGCTGTGTCACACACCTATATACTGTGAATCCAGCTGTATACTAAATAACTACACCTATATACTGGTATCCAATACAGCTTTCACACATCTATACACTGTGTATCCAGCTACATACCATGACTCACACCTATACACTGTGTATCCAAACTTATACTGAATGAGCTGTGTCCACACCATATATACTGTGTATCCAGCTGTATACTGATGGACTCACACCTATAATACTGTATCCATCCAGCTGGTATACTAATGAACATACCTATATACTGTGCATCCAGCTGTATACTAAGGACTCACACCTATATACTGTGCATCCAATCCGAGCTAGGTCACACACCTATACACTGAGTATCCAGCTATATACTGATGACTCACACCTATACACTGTGTATCCAGCTATATACTGATGACTCACACCTATACACTGTGTATCCAGCTATATACCAATGACTCACACCTATACACTGTGCATCCAGCTATATACCAATAACACACATCCATATACTGTGTTTTCAATCAGAGCTGTGTCACACATCTACATACTGTGTATCTAGCTGTATACTAAGGACTCACACCTATATACTGTATCCGATCCAAGCTGTGTCACACACCTATACACTGTGTATCCAGCTATATACTGATGACTCACACCTATATACTGTGTATCCAGCTATATACTGATGACTCACACCTATATACTGTGTATCCAGCTGTATACTAGTAACTATCATCTATATACTGTTCATCCAATCCGAGCTGTCACACACCTATACACTGTGCATCCAGCTATATGCTAGTAACTTTCATCTTTATATTGTGTATCCAGCTATATTCTAATAGCTTACATGTATATACTGTGCATCCAGCTGTATACCAATGACTCACACTTATATACTGTGACACACATCCATATACTGCATATCCAATCAGAGCTGTGTCACACACCTATATACAGTGCATCCAACTAGATCCTAAGGACACGTGTCTATATACTGTGCATCCAGCTATATAGTAACGGCACACATCTATATACTATGTATCCAATTATTACTGCCACACATCTATATACTGTGCATCCAGCTATATACTAATGACTTACATTTATATACTTTGTATACAGTCTTAGCTGTGTCACACACCTATGTTCAGTTCATTCTTCTAGATCCTGACACACATCTATATACTATGTATTCAATCTATGCCATGACACACACATGTATATACTCTATCTCCATCTACATCCTAATGACACATCTGTATACTGTCTATCCAATCAGAGCTGTCACACACCAATATACTATATATCCAACTAGATCCTAATGACAAACTTCTACATACAGTGAACATAGCTAGAACCGAGTGTCACCCGTCTATATACAGTGCGACCAACTAGTCCTGAATGTCACCTATATATATAATCACAGACGAAATAAACAAGGCCCTATTCTAAAATATAACTTTTAATAATTATCCTGACATAAGATCAAATTCTTACTTCACCAATAAATGTAATAAGTATTCCTTGTCAATGGATATATATTAACATAGAAGAGGACTCTGATACTTATCCTTTACTTCTGACACACCTATATATATACCCATCACAAGCCAGTGGAGTCCAATCTATATATAGTGCATCTACCTGAGGATGCATTGTCATAACTGTGTATATTAAATTCAAATAGAGCCAAGTGTCACACATCTACAGTGCACCCTACTAGACCCAAGTATTACACATCTATAGAAAGTGCACCCCACTAGACCCCAATGTTACACATCTATAGACAGTGCACCCAACTAGACCCAAGTGTTACACATCTATAGACAGTGCACCCAACTAGACCCAAGTGTTACACATCTATAGACAGTGCACCCAACTAGACCCAAGTGTTACACATCTATAGACAGTGCACCCAACTAGACCCAAGTGTCACACATCTATAGACAGTGCACCCAACTAGACCCAAGTGTTACACATCTATAGACAGTGCACCCAACTAGACCCAAGTGTTACACATCTATAGACAGTGCACCCAACTAGACCCAAGTGTTACACATCTATAGACAGTTCACCCAACTAGACCCAAGTGTTACACATCTATAGACAGTGCACCCAACTAGACCCAAGTGTTACACATCTATAGACAGTGCACCCCACTAGACCCAAGTGTTACACATCTATAGACAGTGCACCCAACTAGACCCAAGTGTTACACATCTATAGACAGTGCACCCCACTAGACCCAAGTGTTACACATCTATAGACAGTGCACCCAACTAGACCCAAGTTTTACACATCTATAACAGTGGCACCCCACTAGAACCCAAGTCCTTACACATCTATGACATTGCAACCCAACTAGACCCAAGTGTCACACATCTATAGACAGTGCACCCAACTAGACCAAGTGTCACCCACATCTATAACAGTGCACCCAACTAGACCCAAGTGTTACACCTCTATAGACGGCGCAAACCCCAACTAGACCCAAGTGTTACACATCTATAGACAGTGCACCCCACTAGACCCCAGTAATAGACATCTATAGACAGTGCACCCTACTAGACCCAAGTGTCACACATCTATAGACGTGATGCACCCAATAGACCCCAGGTCACACATCTAAAGACGAAGTGCACCACACTAGACCCCAATGTTACAAATCTAATAGACCAGTGCACCCCAACTAGACCCCAATGTTTTACACATCTATAACAGTGGCACCCTACTAGACCCAAGTGTCACACATCTTAGATCAGTGCACCTCAACTAGACCCAAGTGTCACACCATCTATAGACAGTGGCATCCCCAACTAGACCCAATGTTACACATTCTATAACAGTGCACCCTACAAGACCCAAGTTACACATCTATAGACAGTGCACACCCCACTAGACCCCAATGTTACACATCTATAGACAGGTGCACCCCAACTAGACCTCCAGTGTCACACATCTATAACATTGCAACCAGACTATATCCAAGTGTTACACATCTATAGCAGTGCACCCAACTGCCCAAGTGTTACCATCTTAGACAGTGCACCCAACTGGGCCCCGAACTATTAAATCATGACAGGCACCCCCTAGACCAAGTGTTACACATCATAGACGTGCACCCAACGACCCCAGTGTCACAAATCTATAGACAGTGCCCCAATTTCCCCCCCAAATGTTTACACATCTGTAGCGTGCCCCCAACAGCCCCCAATTTTTACACATCGAGACAGTGCCCCAACAGCCCCCTGTCACAACTACAGTATAGCCTGCACCCAACTAGACCCAAGTGTCACAATCTATGACAGTGCCCCAACTAACCCCAATGTACACATCTATAGAAAATGCACCCTACTGACCCAAGTGTTAAAACTCTATGACAGTGCCCCAACAAACCGAACTATTATACATTAGCGTGCCCCCACAAACCCCAAGTGTTACCATCTTAAAAGGCACTAAAGACCCAATGTTACACTCTATAACAGTGCCCCCTCTAGCCCCCAAGTGTTACACTCTAAGCAGTGCACCCCACTAGCCCCAAAGGTTTTTCCAATTATAGAAGTGCACCCACTAAAAAAAAGTGTCAAATCTATAACAGTGACCCCACTAGACCCAAGTGTTCCCCATCATAAAAGTGCACCCAACAGACCCAATTATTACACATTATAGACAGTGCACCCAACTAGACCCAGTGTCCAAAAATTTAGCAGGCACCCAACTAGACCCAAGTGTTACACATCTATAGACAGTGCACCCAACTAGACCGAACTATTATACATATATAGACAGTGTACCCAACTAGACCCAAGTGTTACACATCTATAGACAGTGCACCCAAATAACCCAAGTGTTACACACTATAGACAGTGCACCCAACTAGCCCCCCCAGGTCACACATCATAGACAGTGCACCCTACTAGACCCAAGTGTTACACATCTATAGACAGTGCCCCCAAATTTGCCCCAAGGGTCACACATCTAAGACTGCACCCAAATAGACCCAATGTTAAAATTATAACATGCACCCAACTATTCCAATTTACACATCATAGACAGTGCACCCAAATAGACCCAAGTGTTCAATCTATAGACAGTGCACCCAATAGCCCCAAGTTAACAATCTTAGACATCCCCCCCCAACTAGACCAATTATTACACATTATAGACAGTGCCCCCAAAGCCCCAAGTGTTACACATCTATAGACAGTGCACCCAACTGCCCAATTTTTACACATCTATGAAGTGCCCCCCAACAAACCCCCCAAGTCTCACATCTATAGACAGTCACCCAATAACCCCAAGTGTTACACTCTATAGACAGGCCCCCAACTAGACGAATATTATACATATATAACAGTGTCCCCAACTGACCCAAGGTTACACATCTAAGCATCCCCCAGAAAGTATACATCAATGTCTCTTTGTGCTGCAGTCAGTGGCCTGTATCTGATAATGATGGATGATTGTGTCATTGTGATACCATAGTGGCAGTGTCACACGTTGTTACAGCCCATTACATATTCGGAGCGCCCCCTGTGTGTAACACACACCCTTATCCTCGCATGTGTCATACACCTGATATTCCTCATTGTATTAGAAACAGCCATGAAGGTGACACACGGGCTCTGCACACACACATTACACAAGTAGCATCACACCTCGCACAACGTTACTGGGAGGGGGTCACGGAGGAGTCGCTTGGGTCCCTCATGTGAAGGGCTCCAGTTGTCACATAGATGCGGCTCGCACATGGCACTCCCTGCCACCATTGTACAGGGTACTGGCAGACACAGGGGATTGCTGGTTGTCCGTATAAATGGCGTCCTGTCCTGCAGCGATGGTGCACAGAGGGCCCACAGGGACAGCGTACACGCCTCGTTACCGAGAGTATATATGTATCCAGTTACTGAGCATTACATGCTGCAGAATTTGGAGTTTGCTGGTGATGTTTGATGATGATGATGGGTGATGAGCGGCGCACCTCCCCCTGTATGCAGAGAGGCAGAGCGGAGGGAGGCCCTGTTCTTAAAGGGACATGCACTGCTAATAGCTGAGCTGCACAGCAGGAGGCCACATGTCACCCACCCCCTCCACTACCCATGGGGGCTTCCTCTGTGTTGTGACACTATTGTACAGGATGTATGTTAAGTTGACTTTGTTAGCCATAGAAAGTAGTAAAATAGTGAAAAAATCAGGCGATACCTTTTAGAGGCTGACGAGACTCTCGAAAGTCACTATCAAAATTACTCAGTTAGCCTCTAAAAGGGTATCCCCTGATTTCTTAAACATTCTCTATTGAAAGGATTTGAATATATTTTAGTGTTGAGGTGATCTAGCTGTATATCTGTCTGATATCTATCCACATAAAGGGGAGACGTCGCAGCCCCCGAAAATAATGTCAGAGAAAAACTGCTCTTTTTTCCAGCAGGTCGCCGGCTGCGATATGTCCCTTTCATGCCTATTTGACCTTTTATGTGTCTGATTTTGCTCGCAACCTTGTGTTGCATCTTATACTGGAAGTGCTGCTGCTTCTCCTGATATATTATCTATCTATCTATCTATCTATCTATCTATCTATTCCATATCTTCTACTCATATTTATTATCTTCTTTTTATCTATCTATTATTATTCCTTTCTATCATTCATTCTATTATTCCTATCTATTATCTATCTATTATTCCCCCAAAATCTTTTCCCTTCTCTATCTATCTATCCCCCTTCTATTATTATCTATCATTATCTATCTTCCATATCACTATTCTCTATCTATCTATTCCTATCTACTATTATTATACATTCTATCTTCAAATTTCTATCTATCCCTATCTACATCTACTCATATCATCTATTATCTATCATTATCATTCATATCTTTATCTATCTCATATCTATCTTCATCTCAAATTATTATTATTTTTTTTTATTTTGGAGCGCCCTTTGTTCCAGGCGCGACTTTTTTCAGGTGGGTACATAAATAACATTGGTCAGCTTAAAAAGTGAAAATAAGGACTAAAATGGCCAGGGGGAGGGGTCCCGGCCCGTGAGGGCTTACAATCTACAGGTAAGGGATGAAGAGACAGAAGGTGAGGGGCAGACATGTTTGTGGGGCGGAGGAGTGCAACACGGTTAATGTTGGTTATAGGCAATCCTGAAGAGGTAGGTTTTCAGGTTACGTTTGAAGCCGGTGAGAGAGGGGGAGAATCTGAGGTGTTGGGGCAGTGAGTTCCAAAGTGTGGGGGAAGCACGAGAGAAGTCTTGGAGACGGTTATGTGAGGAGGTGATAAGAGGAGAGCAGAGGAGAAGGTCCTGTGAGGAGCGGAGGTTGCGTGAGGGGAGGTATTTAGAGATTAAGGCAGAGATATATGAAGGGGAGAGGCTATGTAGAGCCTTGTAGGTCAAAGTTGCTAGCTTGAACTGGATTCGCTGGGCAATAGGTAGCCAGTGAAGGGATCGGCAGAGGGGAGAGGCAGGGGAGTAGCGAGGAGAGAGGTGAATCAGACGGGCAGCAGAGTTAAGGATGGTTTGGAGGGGAGCGAGGGTGCTAGCTGGGAGGCCACAGAGAAGGATGTTGCAGTAGTCGAGGCGGGAGATAACGAGGGCATGGACCAGCATTTTTGTGCTTTCAGAGTTAAGAAATGAGCGGATTCGGGAAATACTTTTTAGGTGGAGGTGACAGGCAGAGGTGAGGGTTTGGATGTGCGGTTTGAAGGACAGATTGGAGTCAAAGATTATCCCAAGGCAGCGGACCTGTGGTGCTGGTGAGAGAGTGTAGCCATTAACAGTGATAGAAAGATCGGGTGGAGAGATGGAGTGGGACGGTGGGAAGATAATGAGTTCAGTTTTCTCCATGTTTAGTTTTAGGAGACGGGAGGAGAAGAAGGAGGAAATGGAGTACAGGCAGTCAGGGATCCGGGAGAGAAGAGAGGTGACATCTGGGCCGGAGATGTAGAGTTGGGTATCATCAGCATACAGGTGGTATTGAAAGCCGTGTGATGCTATGAGCTGACCGAGGCCAAGAGTGGAGATCGAGAAGGGTAGTGGGCCCAGGACTGACCCTTGGGGGACACCAACAGAGAGAGGCCGGGGGGAGGAGGTGGAGTGAGAGTGAGAAACGCTGAATGTCCGATCAGTGAGGTACGAGGAGATCCAGGAAAGAGCCAAGTCCGTGATGCCGATAGATATCTATCTATCTATCTCCTATCTATCCCATATCTATCTACCTATCTCATATCTATGTCATATCCATCTATCTATGTCATATCTACCTATCTCATATCTATCTATCTGTCATATCTATTTATCTATCTATCTATGTCCTATCTATCTATCTATCTATCTCCTATCTATCTATCTATCTCCTATCTATCTATCTATCTATCTACCTTATCACTATCCTATAATAAACCTAATGTCCTATCTGATCTATCAGATCGTAAGCCATCTATCTATCTATCTATCTATCTATCTATCCCATATCTATCTATCCCCTATCTCCTATCTATCCCATATCTATCTACCTATCTCATATCTATCCATCTATCTTATATCTATCCCATATCTATCTATCCCATATCTATCTATCCCATATCTATCTATCCATCCCATATCTATCTATCTATCTCATATCTATTCATATCCATCAATCTATGTCATATCTACCTATCTCCTATCTATCTATCTATCTCATATCTATCTATCTATCTATCTATCCCATATCTATCTATCTATCTATCTCCTATCTATCTATCTCCTATCTCTCTGTCTATCTCATATCTATCTATCTCCTATCTATCTATCTATCTATCTCATATCTATCTATCTATCTATCTATCCCATATCTATCTATCTCTCTCGTTTTGTGTTATTTCCTTGGTATTGCTACTGGCGATGTCTTAATTACTATATAATCAGGGATTATCACAGTGCGGGCGCTCGGCGTAGGCCTTCCCTAAGCCTCCCTGGGGCGGGCGGGAAGCAGCCTTCAGCCTGTGTTACTGGTGTAGATCTGGTTTAATATACAGTAAAAGTCCTTTAATCCAGCAGAATCCAGAATTTCTATAATCTGCTCTTGTTTCTCAGCACAGAGAAGCTTGTACTGAGCATCCAATAATCCGGAATATCCTATAACCCTAAACCATCAGGGCCCAACAGTGCAGAATCAGAGGATTTATCCTAAAGGAAATAAAAAAAAAGATAATGTTTCTTATAGATTGTATATGCTGTATACTCCACATTATATGGTATGGGGCAGTATATAGATTGTATGCTGTATACTCCACATGAGATGGGTATGGGGCAGTATATAGATTGTATGCTGTATACTCCACATTATATGGTATGGGGCAGTATATAGATTGTATGCTGTATACTCCACAATATATAGGTACAGGGCAGTATATAGATTGTCTATGCTGTATACCCCACATTATATGGTATGGTGCAGTATATAGGTTGTCTATGCTGTATACTCCACATTATATGGGTATGGGACAGTATATAGGTTGTATGCTGTATACTCCACATTATATGGGTACGGGGCAGTATATAGGTTGTCTATGCTGTATACTCCACATTATATAGGTATGGGGCAGTATATAGGTTGTCTATGCTGTACACTCCACATTATATGAGTATGAGGCAATATATAGGTTGTATATGCTGTATACTCCACATTATATGGGTACGGGGCAGTAATAATGTGTGGTATACAACATATACAACCTATATACTGCCCTGTACCCATATAATGTGGGGTATACAACCTATATACTGCCCCGTACCCATATAATGTGGAGTATACAACATAGACAACCTATATACTGCCGCAGTACATAGGTTGTATATGCTGTATACTCCACATTATATGGGTACGGGGCAGTATATAGGTTGTATACCCCACATTATATGGGTACAGGGCAGTATATAGGATATATATGCTGTATACTGCACATTACATGGCTATGGGGCAGTATAGAGATTGTATATGCTGTATCCTCCACATTATATAGGTACGGGTCAGTATATAGGTTGTATATGCTGTATACTCCACATTATATGGGTATGGGGCAGTATATAGGTTGTATATGCTGTATACTCCACATTATATGGGTATGGGGCAGTATATAGGTTGTCTATGCTGTATCCTCCACATTATATGGGTATGGGGCATTATATAGGTTGTGTATTCTGTATCCTTCACATTATATGGGTATGGGGCAGTATATAGGTTGTATATGCTGTATACTCCACATTATATAGGTATGGGGCAGTATATAGATTGTATATGCTGTATCCTCCACATTATATAGGTACGGGTCAGTATATAGGTTGTATATGCTGTATACTCCACATTATATGGGTATGGGGCAGTATATAGGTTGTCTATGCTGTATACTCCACATTACATGGCTATGGGGCAGTATATAGGTTGTATATGCTGTATATTTCACATTATATGCAGTTTAAACCAGGGGCCACATGTATGAAAACTGTCTCTGTCTAAAATTTACTCTGGAAAAATGAAAGCTGAGCTCCGATTGGTCACTATGGGCTTTGGTCGCTATGGGCTCTGATTGGTTGCTATGAGCTCTGATTGGTTGCTGTGGGCTCTGATTACTTGTTATGAGCTGTGATCGGTTGCTATGGGCTCTGGTTGGTTACTATGGGCTCTGATTACTTGTTATGAGCTGTGATTGGTTGCTATGGGCTCTGATTGGTCACTATGAGCTCTGATTGGTCGCTATGAGCTCTGGTTGGTTACTATAACCTAGACAGTTTTCATACATGTGGCCCCAGAAGTTTCCATACACTATATAAAAAGCCCCATCTGCAGGTTTTTCTCACTATCTGACATGAAATCAGAATAAACCTTCCCCGTTTTAGGTAAATCGTTGAAAATGGGAGCTGGAAGCCTTGTGAAGGCTTCCATCATTGCCATGTTTTCGATTTTACCACTTCCTGCCCCAGATAGGAAGTAGTAAAACCGCCATCTTTGTACACCCTGATGCATTGTTTATACAATGCATTAGGCTGTATAAACGATCGCGCCCCCTAGTGGTGAAGTGCCCTAGGGGCACTCAAAGTTAAAGTAAAAAAAAAAATGTTTTAAAGTGTAAAAAAATACAAAAATATTAAAAGTTTAATACCCCCCCTTTTGCCATTTTACAAATAAAAAAATTAAAAAGTTGCACATATTTGGTATCGCCGTGTCCGAAAAAGTCCAATCTATTAAAGCATAACATCATTTATCCCGTACGCTGAACACTGTAGATGAAAAAAAATTCCAAACGCCAATATTGTGTTTTTTGGTAAGTTTGTTTTTAAAATTTAAAAAAATTTGATAAAAAAGTTTTTGTTAAAGGTTTTAAAAAAAAACCTTCCACAAAAATATGTATGGGGTAGTAAAAAAAATTTTTGGGTAAAAGGGCGAAATTTAAAAAATTTAAAAGTTGGTTTTTTTTAGGAAAAAATAAAAAAAATTGTTTATTTGGGGTTTTAAACATTAAATAGGTAAAATTTTTTTTATTAAAATTTGAAGGGTTATGCGAAATCCCAAAATATGGTAGGGGGCGTTTTTTAGGTTTTAGTCGAAACCCCAAAAAATTTTTTTGGGGTTTAATGAACATTAATTAGGGGAATTAATATGCTTTATACCCACAAAGGGGGTTGGGGGTAGAAAATATGTTTTTTAATCTTATCTCACTTTATATGGTTGGGGGTATTATTTTAAAAAGGTTGAAAATTTATTTGTAATACTTTTTTAAATTATAGGGAAAAGGGGAGAAAGTTTGTAAGTGTTCTCCACTTATATGGTTTTGTTGGCAATATAAAATTTTTTAATCTGTAATCCAAATTTATAGGGGAAAAGGTAGTATAAAAATTGAAAATTGCTGTAACCACATTTAAATTGGTTTGGGGCTTTTTGAAAAGGGGTTTGTATATGTGTTTATTTTTCCAATTATATGGGTAAGGGTATAAGTGTAATCCTGTTCCCCACAAAAAGGAAGGGATTTTTATTAGTTTGAATTTTCGAT
Source organism: Phyllomedusa bahiana (assembly GCA_025379985.1). Taxonomy (NCBI): domain Eukaryota; kingdom Metazoa; phylum Chordata; class Amphibia; order Anura; family Hylidae; genus Phyllomedusa; species Phyllomedusa bahiana. The sequence goes on along the minus strand of JAODAL010010624.1, from coordinate 32,897 downwards.
ACCCCAAATTTAAAATGGGTATGGGATTTTAAAAAAGATGTATATGCTGTAACCCACATTATAGGGGGTTGGGGGTTTAGTATATATTGAATTTTCTGTAACCCCATTATATGGTATGGGGAAATGTTGAATTTTTTAAACTCCAATTAATATTATTTTTAGAATAATTTTTAAAACTGTATATCCAATTATATAGGGGGAATTTTGTTTAATTTTTTTACCCACATTTATGGGATGGGGTATAAAATTGAATCTGTTCCCACAATATGGGTAGGGGTAAAATAGTTGATTGTGTATACCCCAAAATTAATAGTTTTGGGGGTAATATTTTTGTTATGCTGATTCCCTTTTTAAAAAGGTTTTGGGGTATTAGTTGTAATCGTAAACCCCCACATTATTAGTATGGGGCAGTTTTTTAGTTTTATGTGTATACCCCATATATGGAAGGCCAATAAAGTTTTTTCTATGCTTTATCCCCACATTATATGGGTATGGGGAAGATATGGGTTTTTTTAAATGCTGTAAACCATTTATGGCGATGGGGCGTATACAGGATGTGATGCTGTATTTCCACATTAAAGGGTAGGGGCAAAATGGGTTTGTAGATACTTTTTTCCCACATTAATGTGTCGGGGCAGTTATGGGTTTAAATCTGTAACCCACATTAATGGGTAGATGAGTATATGGTTGTTAGGCTGATACCCCTTATATGGGAATGAGGCATTATAGGTTGTGATCTGTATACTCCCATTTTTTGGCATGGGCATTTAAAAAAGGTTGCCTTGCGTATACCCCACAAAATTTGGGTTTGGCAGTATAAAGGTTTAAAATCTGATACCCCACATTAAAAAGGTAGGGGGTGGTATATAGGTTTAATGCTTAAACTCCATGGGGAAATCTGTTTAAAGGCCGTATATAGATTGTATATGCTGTATACTAAATTAAGGGTTGGGGCGGTTATGGGTTTGTAGATGCTGTTACTCCACTTTATATAGGATTGGGCCCGATATAGGTTTAAATGCTGTATACTCCCAGTAATTGGGTACGGGCAAAAAATTGGTTATTTCTGATCTCCGTGAAATCAGTTTTGGGCCAGTAATAGTTGTCTAGCTTTAAAACCCAATTATAGGGGTATGGGGGGGGTAAAAAGGTTGTAGTTGTGAATATTCCAATAATAGTTTTCTTATATGGTTTTGTAATCTGTAAACTCAATATAGGTTACGGGGGCAGTAAAATTAGGTTTATTTGCTGTAACCCCCAAAGTGAACAGTTTAGGCCTTATATAAATTGTCTATGCTGTAACCCCAATTATATGGGCATGGGGCAGTATATAGGTTGTATGTGCTGTATCCCCCATGTGAAATCAGTTTAGGCCAGTTTTTTAATTGGGAATTGGGGGAGCCCAATTTTTTCGAGTTTTCTTGGGGTGGGAAATCCGGGCCTCCAGGTAAGGGGCGGATCCTGCAGTGTGACCCCCACTCACCTGCGGGGGTTTCATTAAATTACAAGCGTCTGACTTTCCTGCCAAGAAAATGAAGTTTTTTTTTAAAGACCAAGGTCAGCAGCACGAGCCCCGGGCCGCAGGATGTAAAGGGCCAAAGGATTGGCCTATTCTGCGCCCCAGCATCCTCCATTTTCTAGGACCCGCCTTCGGCATTTTAAAAATTTTTTCAGTTTTTGGGGAAAGCTGGGTGACAACTTATATGGCGCCTTCACTGTTGCTGACACCGGGCTCTGCAAGGAATGGGAGATCTGCCCAATTATGTAAGAAAACGGGAGTCTGACAATTCGATCAGCCATTCAGACGGGGGGGGAAGCGGGGGGCATCGCCTCTATTCGGCCATTTACCTAGGACTTTTCTTATGGGAAAGAACTGACATGTTTGTGGCCGCCATCATAGCCTCATATGTGTCCTTGTAGCCGCAGATTTGCCTATAGCAGGAGACAAGGAGGACAGGTAGGCAGTGGTAGATTTCTGTGCAGGGTGCCTGTCAGTAAGGGGGCACAAACAGGGAGCCGGCTGAGCCTGCTCGATGTATGGCGGGCGCCCTCCGTTAGTTACAACCCACACCTGCCCTCAGTGGCCGGGACCGGAGATTACGCAGATTCCAGCCATTCGACTGCTTAGAAAACATCTTAGCAGTTATAGGTCTACAGTACACAGCAAATGTCAAAATGGCGTCCAAAATCCAACAGCTGCGGGAGGACCGCGTTTTTTGAGGCAGATTTGCGCAAAAGCCGCGGTCGGTTTTCGGATTTGGCGTCGGCCACATGCATTGAATCTACGGGGCCGACAGCAAATCCAGGCAGAATCCTGCGGAATATAGAACACGCTGCACATTCCGCCGGATTTTAGACTTGACAGTAAAAAAAATCCGTGCTATATAGATTGCAGCACACATTTTTTTACTGCGGTCTATGCAGAACAGGGTAGCGGTGGATTTTCGGCGGGTTCGAAGTACTAAATCTGCCGAGAATCCGATGTTATTCCTGTGCTGCGTAGACTTAGCCATACAGTGAGCCCGTTGGCAGCCAGGAGCCTAATAAAGACCCCCAGACCTACCATCTTACTGCCCCTTTTACTCCCTGCTAGAGGCCGGTGTAGTAGGAGAGCTGTAGCTTCAGTGTTCTCCTATACATTAGTATTGCAAAATATTGTTTAAGTGTTCAAATCCCCCCTTGTGGTAAAGTAGCCTAGTAAAACTATAATTACAATTAAAAAAAAAATAAAAAAAAATAAAAGAAAAATAACCCCCCCCCCCCAAAAAAAACAAAACAAAACATTATTGGTATCTATTAATATACAAACCTTATATATCCTGCAAGGTGAGCGCCGTGAAAAACATACTCAGCACCAAAACTGCTTTTCAAATATTGGAATAAAAAGTGACCGAAAATGGTACTCCAGATCTATAAACCTTAAATATCCCGCTTGGTCAACGCCATAAAAAACATAAACAATGGCAAAACAGCTGTTTTTGGAAGGGGGGGACGACAATTACTTTGCTTGCACAAAAATTGGAATAAGGCTTTGTTCACACGGGGTAATTTCGGTGCGCATTTGCGCTCTAATACGGGCGAGGTGTGCGCTGAAATTACGGTAATCCATAGCTCTCATAGAGAATTATGGACTACGCCTCCTCTCCCCGCTGCGAGTAATGCATGTCTATGGGGCTGGCGGGCTGCCGTTCCCCCGCGCCACGGGAGTACGTGCATGTTAGCGCGAGCTCCCGAAACACACGATATATTGTGGCGCGTACTGTATGCGCTGCAGTACGCCGTGTGCTTTGGAAGCACGCGCTGATCATCTCGTACTTCCAAGGACATGGGGGGCCGGCCCCATTCACCTCTATTATCAGCAGTGTGTAAGCGTCGTGAAGACTTCACCTGTCACTTCTCTCCCCCGGCGTGCAATACGATTGTATTGTACGCCAGGGCAGACGAGACCTAATTCATAGTTCTCTATGAGAGCTATTAATTACCGTAATTGCAGCGCGTACGTCGCCCATATTAAAGTGCAAATATGCAGCAAAATGCTCTGCTCCTCACTGCGATTGGGTAATCATTGGTGAGATCACGGTGCCCAGATCGCTTGACATGGCAGCTGGAAGCATTGTGCAGGCCTCCATGTTTTAAATTTTACTACTTCCGGCCCCAGACAGGAAGTAGTAAAACCGCCATCATTGTACACCCTAATGCATTGTTTTTACAATGCATAAGGCTGTAGAAATGATCACGCCCCCTGGTGGTGAAGTGCCCTATCGGGACTCAAAGTTAAAGGAGTTGTCTCCCTTCAGAGTTTCAGAGAATGCATGAATGAAATACTCTGTCACTTTCTGGTTCAGACTGACTCATTTGCATAAACTCCATGCTTGTACAGCTCCATGTCCTGCTGTGCTTTCAGATGCTAATTAAATCAATTAGGGTTCTCAAACTACTAACAGGACTTCTTATCTATCCCCAAAACAAAAGCCCTAATTACAGTTTTTGTTTATTTTACATAAACAAGCTTTTTACTGCTAGCAGCACAGGACACTGCAATGACCTGTGTGATGACATCACTCACGTTTCATTGAACAAACAGCAGGGGGAGAATTGTTTACCGTTGGGTTTCTGAGGGAACTGAAATAGCCAGGGAGGTCATAAAATCACTTGTATCTCCTTAGGGAAAAAAGAACAAAGCAATATATTTGGAAAATGTCTTTATTTTGTGTTCCCTACAATTTGAAAGCTATTCTTTGTAGCGAGACAACCCCTTTAAAGTAAAAGAAAAATTTTAAATTGTAAAAAAAAAAAAATATTAAAAGTTCCAATCCCCCTTTTTTGCCATTTTTCAAATAAAAAAAAATAAATAAAAAAGTGTCACATATTTGGTGTCGCCGCGTCTGAAAAAGTCCAGTCTATTAAAATATAACAATATTTATTCCGTGCGCTGAACACCGGAGAAGAAAAAAATTCCAAACGCCAAAATTGCATTTTTTGGTCATTTCATGTCCCCTAAAAATTGGAATAAATGTAATCCAAAAAGTTGCATGTACGTTCAGTATTCTGCTCTGATTCATTTATGGATGCAGTTCTTCTACATGATTATGTTTGTGTCCTATTTGTATTCATTATGTTCTCCAATAAAGTCTTTTTTTGAATGTGAAAAAAAAAAAAGTTGCATGTATTCCAAACTGGTAGCAATAAAAAGTGCACTTCAGTCCACAAAAAATGTCCTTCGCTCCAGTCCATAGGTGTTAGTACAAAAAAAGTTCTAGGCCGCAGAAAATGACGCCTCCACCCAAATTTGAAATATAGAAAATGTTTGGAATTTTTTTACGGTACCAAAACGTAACCAAAACGTAAACAAAACCGTACATGTTTGGTATTGCCGGAATCATATGAACCTGTAGAATACAAAGAACACATCATTTATACTGAAGAATGAACGCCGTAAAAACAAAACACACACAAAAATGGCGCAAGTATGGTTTTTTTTCACATTTTGCCCCACTTAGAATTTTTTTGCGGTTCCCCAGTATATTCTATGGTAACATGAATAACACCATTAGAAAGTGCATCTTGTCCCACAAAATAAAAGCCCTCATATGTCTATGAAGGTGGAAATGCAAACAATGCAATATCAGCAGTACTCTATAGGCGCTAAAAATTGTCAAAAAGGACATAAGAATTTTTTGGATCAGCATTTCTGCTACTATGAAATATATGAAAAAATTTGAGGTTCTTAGTGCACATTTTTGATCAAAACTGTAAATGCCCACCTACTGCGGCAAGGTGACCCCATTTCAGGTGGGAACCTACACACATGCTACCCCTCTTGGCTTTTTAATCAGATCAGGTTTATAGCTGGAACCTTCTAACCCTGAAATGTGGAGGTCTGAACTGACACCAAGAGAGGCAGCATGTAGCATAGGTTCCCACCTGAATTGGGGTCACCTTGCCGCGCTTGGTGGGCATTTACAGTTTTGATCAAAAATGTGCACTAAGAACCTCAAATTTTTCATATATTCCACAGTAGCAGAAATGCTTTTTTCAATAAATTCTTATGTCCTTTTTGACCGTTTTTAGTGCCTATAGAGTGCTACTGATATTGTGTTGTGTTTGCATTGCTTTTGACTGCCACAACAGTGTGAACTTATACGTTTAGGGTATGTTCACACGATGTACTGCGGCGTGTACAGTACGCGCCGCAGTACATCGTGTGTCTCGGGAGCTCGCGCTGACCGGCGCGTACTTCCGTGGCGCAGGGGGGGCCGACAGCCCGCCGCCCCATAGACATGAATTTTTCGCCGCGCGAAAGCGCCGTCACTTATCTCCCTGCGCGTACAATACGATGAGAGCTATGGATTACCGTAATTTCGCCGCGCATCTCGCTCATATTAGAGTGCAAATACGCGGCGAAATTACGCCGTGTGAACATACCCTTATTCTTTAAAACGGATGTGCTGACCAAATTTAGTTTTTTTTATGTAGGTGGAAATACAGGAAATTAAAAAAAAATTTAAAAAATTAGTATCGGCGCCTCCTTTAAAGTCCAATCTCTGCATATAAATCCTTATACATCCCGCTCGGTGAAATCGGATTTGCAACGTCATTCATACTGCACCGTCAAAAAAAAATGGCGCAGTTGTGTTTTTTCCCCCCATTTCACCTTGCTGGGGTGTTCTTACATTAGAGCTAGTCCCGATCATATACAGCAGTGGCTGCTCTTGATATCCACCTCGCTGGGGTTGGCGCAGGTGAAAGTTTTGGGCATCAGGTCAGGGACAGGGCTAATGGGAGTGGGCGCCGTTAGCCCTATTTGTCCAGGGCATCAAAGTACCTTGCCCCGTCCCCGGTAGGGGATGTATTATTGCTCGGCCTGTCTGACGTGTGGGAAAGCTGGGTGACGACTGATGGTGAAACAGGCGGGGGCCGCCATGTTGGTTGTCATTCCCCGTCCCTGAAAAATTGGTAAAAAAAAAATTCCGCCATTTTTTATTTCTTTATGGGAAAGCCGGGTGACCACTTCATAGGGGAGTCGTCACTGAGCCGTCCCGTAATGGCGGCCATGATGTGGTAGGTCACCTGGCAAGTAGCCATATTGGCCACTCAGAAGACTGGGAAAGCTGAGTGGTGACAGCGGAGGTAGCCATACTGGTCGTCATCCAAAATCCACCCAGCTATTGCTATTTCGGGGGAAAGAGCTGACATGTTTGCTGTCACCATGGCAACAGAAGATGCTCTATGACTGGGAGTCTAGTGATGAGGGCGGCCATTTTGTATGGGCTGGACCAATATTAATGAGAAGACAACCAATCGATACTCCATTCCTGACCCTGGAGGACACGGTCCCTGCATCTGCCGTCATTATCAGCAAATCAATAGGAAGATGCTGGTAGCTCACAAAATGGCCGCCTCCACCATGTGTGAGGGAGAGACATGATATACAGGGTCAGGACTAGTGCGGACATTACACGCTGCTGCTGCGGCCATGCTTGTGTCAGAGGAGGGGACTGGCCTGAATTTTGTAGATTTTAAAATGAAATCAGAAATCTGATTGGGACATTTCCGAATGCACTGATTTTTGTATGGGACAGCCATAATTAACATCCAAAGTGAAGGTGTGGTGATACCATGAATTAATATAACAGGGCTACTCCTCCCTGTGACAACACTTCTTGTCCTGTGCTATTACAGATCAGCCTTGCCTTGAGTGACAGTAGTTCAGATAGGAGTATTCATGTGGATGATGATTAGGATCCATTCAGTAGGCGATGGAAAGAGCTGAACTGCCAGAGCATAGGACAGGAAGTGTTGTCATAGGAAAACTGGATAATGATTAGGATCAATGCAAAGTCTATAGGAGAGGAAGTGTTGCAATAGGAAAACTGAATGGCATATCGCTGATGATGATCCATGCAAGGTCCATAGGACAGTAAGTGTTGTCATGGGAAAACTGGATGTCATATCTCTGATGATGATTAGGATCCATTCAGTAGGCGATGGAATGAGCTGAGCTGCCGGTGCATAGGACAGGAAGTGTTGTCATAGGAAAATTGGATGTCATATCTCTGATGATGATTAGGATCCATGCAATGTATATAGGAGTGAAGGTGTTGTGATAGGAAAACTAGATGGCATATCGCTGATGATGATCCATGCAAGCTCCATAGAACAGTAAGTGTTGTCATAGGAAAACTGGATGTGATATCGCTGATGATGATTTAGAACCACACGATGTCCATAAAACAGGAAGTGTTGTCATGGGAAAACTGGATGTTATAACACTCATGATGATAAGGATCCATGCAATTTCCATAGGACTGTAAGTGTTGTCATAGGAAAACTGGATGTCATATCTCTGATGATGATTAGGATCCATGCAATGTCTATAGGAGTGAATGTGTTGTTATAGGAAAACTAGATGGCATATCGCTGATGATGATCCATGCAAGGTCCATTGGACAGTATGTGTTGTCATAGGAAAACTGGATGTGATATCGCTGATGATGATTTAGATCCATGTATTGTCGATAGGACAGAGTTGAGCTGTCATAATTTAGGACAGGAACTGGATGTAATATCGCTGATGATGATTTGGATCCAGACGATGTCCATAAAACAGTAAGTGTTGTCATGGGAAAACTGCATGTCATAACACTCATGATGATAAGGATCCATGCAATGTCCATAGAGCAGGAACTGTGGTCATGGGAAAACTGAATGTGATATGTCGCTGATGATGATAATTAGGATCCACACAATTACCACAGGGCAGGATTAAGCTGCCAGAGCATAGGACAGGAAGTGTTGTCATGGGAAAACTGGATGTCATATCACTGATGATTAGGATCCATGCAATGTCCATTGAATAGTTTGTTTTCAAAAACAGAAAAGAGGCAGCACCACAAATATGAAAAATAGTGATTTTAATCACCCAAGTCAATACATACAGCTACAGAAGAGCTGAAACGCAGCCGTATGTATTGACCCGGGAGATTAAAATTGATATAGAACAGGAAGTGTTGTCATAGGAAAACTGGATGTGATATCGCTGATGTTGATTAGGATCCATGCGGTGTCTATATTACAGAGCTGAGCTGCCAGAGTTTAGTACAGGAAGTGTTGTCATAGGAAAACTGGATGTCATATGGATGGTGATGATTAGAATCCATGCAATGTCCATTGAACAGGAAGTGTTGTCGTAGGAAGACTGGAGGTCATAATGCTAATGATGATTAGGATCCATGCGATGACCATATGGCAGGATTGAGCTGCCAGAGCGTAGGACAGTAAGTGTTATCATAGGAAAACTGGATGTTCTATTACTGATAATGATTAGGATCCATTCCATATTCATAGGACAGGGAGTGTTGTCATAGGAAAACTGGATGTCATATTATTGATGATGGTTAGGATCCATGCAATGACTATAGGGCAGGTTTGATCTGACAGGAAGTGTTGTCATAGGAAAACTGGATGTTCTATTACTGATGATGATTAGGATCCATGCCATGTTCATAGGACAGGGAGTGTCATCATAGGAAAACTGGATGTCATATAATTAATGATGGTTAGAATCTATGCAATGACCATAGTGCAGGTTTGATCTGCCAGAGCATACGACAGAAAGGTTTTTCATAGGAAAACTGGATGTCCTATTGCTTTCGTTATGATCACACTTGAGATGTTGTAGCACTGAACAAGAAGTGTTGTCAAAGGGAAATGAAACATAGCTAAGATAATATATAGCATTGTAATTAAAGTAACGATCTGACTGATTTGTATAAGGTTAAGTATGATAACACCCAAGATGTCATAGCACTGAACAAGAAGTGTTGTTATGGGGACACTAGCCATGGATAAGATTATATATAGTATTATACTTCAATAAAAGATCTGACTGATTTCTATAAGGCTCAGCTTCTAGTATGATAACACCAATGATGCTTGTAGAAGTGAACAAGTGTTGTCATAGGGACATCAGTAAGATAATATATAGCATAATAAATAGAAAAAAGTTCCAGCTGATTTCTACAAGGCTTAACTTCCAGTATAATAACATCTGAGATGCCATAGCACTGAATAAGAAGTGTTGTCATAGGGACGTTAGATAAGCTAAGATAATAAGCCAAGATCTCCTGATGAAGCGCCGGTGCCAGCGGGAAACGCGCTGAGTCTTTTTTTGTGGCTTTAGTAAATCATTTTAGTGATTTCCTTGTCACCCTAATGCGGTGATCATTTTCTTAATCCTGTGGATGCGCGCGCCAAGGCCATATTACTTTTCCTACAGTGTTTCAAGCTAAGATAATATATAGGAAAGAAAACATCTAACTGATTTGTATGATCAACTAGAGATGTCATAGAACTGAACAAGAAGTGATGTCATAGAGGCATTTGACATAGCTGAGATAATATATAACAATATGATTAAAGAGCTGGCTGATTTCTATAAGCTTCAGCTTTAAATACGATAACACCAGACATGTCGACAATCGGACAAGAAGTGTTGTCATAGGGACTCTAGGCATAGATAAGCTATTACATTCTAATTAAACAATCTGACTGATCTGTTATATGATATGATAAGGCTTAGCTTCCAGTATGATAATACCTGAAATGCTGTAGCACTGAACAAGAAGTGTTGTCATAGGAAAACTAGCGATTGTCAAAATTTTACCTTTGTACGGAAGTAAGGCAGGTATTTTGTTCACAGTTTTAAGTCTTGCAGGTCGCAGGCTGCTTTAGGCTGTGAGAGGTGAGTTTTAGTTTTTTTCTACCCTGGTTGAAGGAGCCACTAATAAGGATGGGGGCCTTGCTTACCTACATAGGTTCCTACCAACATGGGGCCCTGCACATTTACCTACCCACCTGTGGCCCATAGGCTCCTACCAACATGGGGCCCTGCACACTTACCTACCCACCTGTGGCCCATAGGCTCCTACCAACATGGGGCCCTGTACACTTACCTACCCACCCGGGGCCCCTAGGCTCTTACCATCATGGGGCCCTGCACACTTACCTACCCACCAGGGGCCAATAGGCTCATACCAACAAGGGGCCCTGCACACTTACTTACCCACCTGGGGCCCATAGGCTCCTACCAACATGAGGCCCTGCACACTGACCTACACACCTGGGGCCTCTAGGCTCCTACCAACATGGGACCCTGCACACTTACCTACCCACCCGGGGCCCATAGGCTCCTACCAACATGGGGCCCTGCACATTTACCTACCCACCTGGGGCCTCTAGGCTCCTACCAACATGGGGCCCTGCACACTTACCTACCCACCTGGGGCCTCTAGGCTCCTACCAACATGGGGCCCTGCACACTTACCTACCCACCCGGGGCCCATAGGCTCCTACCAACCTGGGGCCCTGCACATTTACCTACCCACCTGGCCTCTAGGCTCTTACCACATGGGCCCTGCACACTTACCTACCCACCTGGGGCCCCTAGGCTCCTACCAACATGCGGCCCTGCACACTGACCTACCCACCTGGGGCCTCTAGGCTCCTACCAACATGGGGCCCTGCACACTTACCTACCATAGGCTCCTACCATAGACTCCTGCACACTTACCTACCCACCTGGGGCCCATAGGCTCCTACCAACATGGGGCCCTGCACACTTACATGGGGCCCTGCACACTTAACTACCCACCTGGGGCCTTGCCTACCTGTCTATAGTACTGGGGGCCTTACGTATCTGCCTAATGGGGGACCTGTGTAACCAAGTGAGCTGCGGCTTGCCATGTGCCAGGGCAGGGCCCCTTACACTGCTTTGCCCAGGCGCCCTCAATGCTATTGGGAGGGTAGGAGGCGACGGTGGAGCCTAATCAGACATTTTAGGTCCTGCTTAAGTGACAATTAGATGCTAAATGGGACACTTTTCATGACTAATCTTGCAGGAGGACGGCTGTTGTCATATTGGGTCTTATCAGTAAAAGTCGCTGGGTGGCGCAGTCCTTATAACCAGCCCAGGCAGATACTGACGCAGGTAGTCGTTATTTATAACCTGGCGTCGTCGCCGCCTCTGTACAATTTCTCCAAACTCTTCTTTACGCAGCAAATCTGTTTGGTTTTCCCTGACTCATTAGAAATGACATCTCCAAACCCTCCTGCCAGCGCCTCCTCCTGATTCAGCTATTACCCTCCAGAGCCAATAATGAGGCTTCCAGGTGTCTGCGGCGCACTGACCCCACTGCACCACTAGATGGCGCCGCACACTGCCACATAGAGCAGAGCGGAGCGTAGACCCCACTGCAGGGGCGGCAAAGATACGCGCAGTGTTCCTCTGACAACACTGCCTGTATATCCGTAATCTGCAGGAAATCCCAGAGTCGCCGGCTTCTGCTCCGGTGTCAGAAAGATGGATTTAATCAACTTTTAGTCATATCTGTTTCTGGGAAACCTGGGTGTATGTACACACAGTATCTCAGAAAAGTAAGTACACCCCTCACAATCCTGTAAATATTGCATTATATCTTTTCATGGGACAACACTGAGGATCTGACACTGATACAATGGAAAGTAGTCAGTGCTCGGCTTGTATCACAGGGGAATGTGGTGCCCTCAAAATAACACACAGCCAATAAACGACTGGCAACAAAAATAAGTACACCCCTAAGTGACAGCTAAAGTGAGTGCACCCCTAAGTGACAGCAAAAGTGAGTGCACCCCTAAGTGACAGCAAAAGTGAGTGCACCCCTAAGTGACAACAAAAGTGAGGACACCCCTAAGTGACATCAAAAGTGAGATCACCCCTAAGTGACAGCAAAAGTGAGTACAATCCTAAGTGACATCAAAAGTGATTGCACCCCTAAGTGACAGCAAAAGTGAGTGCACCCCTAAGTGGCAGCAAAAGTGAGTACAATCCTAAGTGACAGCAAAAGTGATTGCACCCCTAAGTGGCAGCAAAAGTGAGTTCACCCCTAAGTGGCAGCAAAAGTGACACCCCTAAGTGTCAGCAAATGTGAGGGCACCCCTAAGTGACAGCAAAAGTGATTGCACCCCTAAGTGACAGCAAAAGTGAGTGCACCCCTAAGTGGCAGCAAAAGTGAGTGCACCCCTAAGTGGCAGCAAAAGTTTGTGAACCCCTAAGTGGCAGCAAAAGTGAGTACACCCCTAAGTGGCAGCAAAAGTGAGTGCACCACTAAGTGAAAATGAACAAATTGTGCCCAAAGTGTCAATATTTTGTGGCCCCATTATTTTCCAGCGCTGCCTTAACTCTCTTGGACATGGAGGTCACTAGAGCTTCACAGGCTGCAGCCACTGGATTCCTCTTCCCTCCTCCATGAGGACATCACGGAGCCGGTGGATGGTAGAGACCTTGCGTCCCTCCACCTTCCATTTGAGGACCCCCCACAGATGCTCCATAGGGTTTAGGTCTGGAGACGCTTGACCAGTCCAGCACCTTCACCCTCATTCTCTTTAGCAAGGCAGTGGGGGTCTTGGAGGTGTTTGGGGTCGTTATCATGTTGGATGCTGCCCTGCGGCCCAGAAGGGAGGGGATCATGCTCTGCTTCAGGATTCACAGTACATTGTTGGCATTCAGGGTTCCCTCAATGAACTTAGCCCCCCCACAGCCGGCAGGACTCATGCAGCTCCAAACCATGACACTCCCACCACCATGCTTGACTGTAGGCAGGACACACTTGTCTTTGTCCTTCTCACCTGGTTGCCGCCACAGACGCCTGACGCCATCTAAACCAAATACATTTATATCGGTCTCAGTAATCCATGTCCTTAGTCTGCTTGTCGAGAGCAAACTGTTTGTGGGCGTTCCTGTGCATCATCTTTAGAAGAGGTTTCGTTCTGGGCCGGCAGCCATGCCGACCCATGTGATGCAGTGTGCAGCGTTTGGTCTGAGCACTGACAGGCTGACCCTCACCCCTGTAACCTCTGCAACAATGCTGGCACCCCTCATCTCTGGATATGACACTGAGCACGTGCACTCAGCTTCTTTGGTCGCTGCAGCTCAGTGTCAGGGTGCTGGCTTCTTCTTTAGCCTCGGCTATCTTTATGTAGAGCAACAGTTCTTTATTTTTTCAGATAATCAGACAGTTCTTTGCCATGAGGGGTCATGTTCAGCTTTCAGTGACCAGTATAAGAGAGTGTGATAACGATAACACCAACTTGTAACACTAACGAGTCACATGACACTGAGGAAGAAAAATGGAAAATTAGACACAATTTGTCCGTTTTCTCTTAGGGGTTCAATCACTTATGTTCCCAGCACTTTAGCATTTCATTGCCTGTTTTGGGAGCTATTTTTTTAGCCCAAAATTTCCCCTGTTTAAGCCGTTGGGCAGCCCGCTTTTCCCTTTTTTCAAGTTCAGATTTATTGCGCCTGGGGAGTTTCAATTAGCAACTGTTTTTGGGGGGTCCTTCTTTTAATGAGCAGTTGAAAAGGTAATGGGGGCTCCCTGATAGCCCGTTGGGGGCCCCTTTTTATAGCCCTTTTGGGGAACTCAGTATTTATTAGCCTTTTTTGGGGCAGTCCTGGGCTTTATTAGCCCTGTTTGGGGGGAGCCTTTTATTAGCCCTGTTTGGGGGCAGTCCTGTCTTTATTGCCTTGTTTGGGGGCAGTCCTGTCTTTATTGGCCCTGTTTGGGGGCAGTCCTGTCTTTATTAGCCCTGTTTGGGGGCAGTCCTGTCTTTATTAGCCCTGTTTGGGGGCAGCCCAGTATTTATTAGCCCTGTTTGGGGGCAGTCCTGTCTTTATTGGCCCTGTTTGGGGGCAGTCCTGTCTTTATTAGCCTTGTTTGGGGGCAGTCCTGTCTTTATTAGCCCTGTTTGGGGGCAGTCCTGTCTTTATTAGCCTTGTTTGGGGGCAGTCCTGTCTTTATTAGCCCTGTTTGGGGGCAGTCCTGTCTTTATTAGCCCTGTTTGGGGGCAGTCCTGTCTTTCTCCATGTGCTGTGTCTTCTCCCGCAGGCTGTCTTACAAGCTGCTTTTCGCTCCCCTCGTCAGACAGATCAGATCCTTTATGAATAACGATATTTTTACTCCCCCCTTTTGGGACGCACATTGACATTTTTGGAGTCCTGTGTGAAATGACAGCATTCAATGTAGCCGAGATGATCCAAATCTGAAGTTATTATAGTCTAGAAGGTGATGCTTAAAGGGGTTGTATCATTTCATTGAATGGTCTTCAGAATAAGGGGACAGTGAAAACAAACAACTTTGCAATTAGATGTATTAGCAAAGCTGTCTTTATTCACAGTGTTTTCCTTTTCTTCTTTTCTTTTTTACACTGATATCCAGTGCTGGTCGGATCCCTCCTCCTTGCATTTCACTAGCTGAGAGCTCATTTACATTCTGTTCCGCCCCCGGTCGTATTCACAGCAGCTTGCATTCCTGCCTCTCACTCCAAGTAAGGGACCAGCACATTTTCACTCTGCACAGCCAGAAGAAACAGAATAACACTGCAGGGCTTCTACAATCAGAAAACAGCACAATTGTGTGTCGATCCCTGCCTGACTCAGAGTTAGGGGCCGTAGCAATTTCTCTCCACACACTGCAGCAGATTCTACAATCAGAAAACAGCACAGTTGTGTCTCAGTGCCTAACTCTCCTACATAGAAGGGAGATCGGTGCCGTTCATAGAAAGCTGGATTCAACTGGAACAAAACTCAAGCGGTGAGAGGAGCTGAGATCAGTGCTCAGTCTAGATTGAATGCAGCCTGGGGTATGTATACAGCGCTTACAAAATAAGACTGATCGGGAGAGACACAGTGACATGTGGACTGAGAGGGGGGGGGGAGTCTCGGGAGCCAGCATGAACAGTGAAGGGGGGATTTTCACCCAGCTGGGAGGGGAAGAAACGCCCCTGCATTCCTAGAGTTGAGAAGCTGAGAGCAGTATGAATCAGCTGAATTAAAGAAGCGATACATCCCATTTAAGGCAAGCAACCTGAGCGTTGCTTGCCTTAAGAGGTGGGGGGTGCAGTTGGGGTTACTTACTGATGTCCACCACCAGTTGACTTTATACGTCCGGGCAGTAGGCATCTCGCTCTGCATGGGTGTTTGCAGCTGTACACTAATTGTGCAGCTGCGGGAGGGGAGAGCTGCTGTCAGCAGCAGCTGGACTCTACAGGGAGAAGGCAGGGACTGTGTATTTCCGTCCCTGTCTTATCGATCATTGTATATACAGCGCTCCCAACTAGCTGCTTCTTGGCCCCAGCAGAATCCCCTGGATGAGGCCTGCCTTGCGATGTACTTACAATGCCCTGTAGCCTGTGGCCTACAAGAGTAATTGGTGGAGCAGGGAGCCGATAGCTTCCTGCTCCGTCATGTTTTTATCTGTTTGTACATCCTGGGAACATACAACAATTAGATAATCAGCACCATCCCAGGAATTAAGGGCATGTGACCTGGTCTCCCTGGACAAAGCTTGTCCACCTGGGGCCTCTATGCTTGTGGGGCTCCTGGACAACTGCCTAAAGTGCCCAATGGCACTTTAAATTTGGAGGACCTAGAAAGTCCTTACATTTTATGAGCATCCTGTGCTCTGACAGATCCATAGTGGGCAGTCATTCCGAATCTGTCTTTATTTCTTAGAGCAGGGGTGTCAAACTGCGGCCCTCCAGCTGTTGGGAAACTACAACTCCCATCATGCCCACTATATAGATTATACAAATGCATGATGAGAGTTTCCCAACAGCTGGAGGGCCGCAGTTTGACACCTGTGTCTTAGAGTATCACAGGGCATTATGGGAAAGGAGAGGAGAAGCTCAAGCGCCCTCTATTGGATGTAACAAATCCTCAATTTGCTTTTGACCCACTGAGTCTTGAGAAAGCAAAAGGGATATTAACCAAGCCAGTATCACTCGTCTGCATACAGCAGCCGTTTCGGGGTTTTGCCCCTCATCAGTGCAGAGCAGAGCGATACTGGCTGTTATTGGCTGTCTCTTAGAGATAAGAGATCTGATTTGCCCCTATGATAAAACTAAAGCGTCAGTGTATGGGGGCAGAAAGTATTGTTGTAAGGTCGTTTTCACAACAGGAAGGAACAAGAGAAATGTAAACTGCCCCTATGATAACACTTCTTGTACTGACAGCTCATGTTATCACAGGGGCACTAAGCATGATATGACTTCATTTTCTTAGAGAATTAAAGGCTGGATTGTAATTCTTGGATGTGAAGAGAGCGCAGAGGCAGGAAGTGTTGTCGTGGGGACAAAGACAAGCTCTATAAACGCTGACGCATTTTGACCTCAGAATAGGGTACTTCTATTCTTCCACATCCGAGGGGTTTTTAATGTAGACGTTCTGGGTGTCTCCAGTACATGATGTGCCCCCTCATCTCCACACCCCATCACAGAGAGGTGAGAAGACGCTTTACACCTCTGAGGAACGTGAGATATCAGGCATCTGCTGCTCCCGAAATCTCATGAAGATGATTAACCCCTTAAAGAGCATCACCTGGTGTATAATATGGGGTAGCAGGAAGGTGGCAGCGGGACAGATGGGGCATCTAAGACACCGGGGTGGAGATGACAGGTACGGCAGCTGGTCACAGGGCAACCTCAGTCTATAGAATGTGACCACCAGGAACAAGTGCTGAGGAGGAGATGGTTGGAGGGGTAAGGGGAGTGCGGTACTTGGGACTCTACAGGGCGCCCCTGCCACTCTGTAATCCAAGGCAATGCCCTTAAACCTGGCCGCTATAGTGGACCTGGATGGGGGGAGCCTGACCGCGCTGCTGTTCGGAGGAGGTGGTGGTGGGGGCGGTGGGCTCGGAGAACTGGGGGGACAGTGTTTTTGGTTAAACATGCTTTACTTTATAGCAGTTGTGGACTATTGTCCTCTATATTTAAAGGGGTTGTCTCACTACATTGATTCATCTCACCTCAGTCCTGTTGTCTTGGTTTCATTTGAATTCAGGGGTGGGTTAGAAGCCAGGTCTGTAGCTATAGCAACCAGTGCTGGCAGCCTATCAAAAGATCAAACAGGTCTGTAGCTATAGCAGCCAGTGCTGGCAGCCTATCAGGAGAGATTGAACAGGTCTGTAGCTATAGTAACCAGTGCTGGCAGCCTATCTCGCCTTACAGGTCTTTTCTCATCTTCTTTTTTATCCACTGTCTCTTTGTTCTGCTCTTTTCTTTCTTCATCTTCCCAGTTGCCTCCTTATTTTTTCCCTCCTCCACCTTCTTCCCCTTCAGCTTTCTGATTTCCTTCCTCTTCATCATCCCTCTTTACTATATCTGTACATCATCATCATCATCATCTCCGTGCAGTTTATCTTCCATTGCTTTCCCCTTTGGTCTCCTCTAATAAATAATGACATAGGTGTGTACATGGACCGTCCTTGTGCTTGGTCGGTGTCACCCGTGGGGTTATGATGCCCTCCTGTGCTGTGCGCCCCTGACACGCTCCTCACTCCATGTGCTGTAGGTAATTATACCTGGCGGATTACAGGTCACATATAGCCCTCTGTGTAAATGGAGCCGGATTATCCAGATTACGCACTGCTTTATATATTCCATAATCTGGAGCCTGTGGCTATTTCTGCCCCTGATGCCCCCAGAGACCCGGAAACGTATTTCACTCCTCTGCTATATAAAACATGTTAGAAATAGCCGCCTAATATTAGAGTGCTATAATATATACACAAGATCAACATTAGTGATAGGCTCTAAAGTAAATTCAAAATGGGGACAGGCCATTTGCGCCTAGATAGATAGATAGATATGAGATATAGATAGATATGGATAAATAGATATGAAATAGATAGATAGAAATATAGATATGGATAGATAGATATAGATGAATAGATATAGATAGATATGGAGAGATAGATGGATAGATATAGATAGATATAGATAGATAGATAGATATAGATGGATAGATAGATATAGATGGATAGATAGATAGATAGATATGAGATAGATATAGATATTGATAGATAGATGGATAGATAGATAGATAGATAGATATGGGATAGATATTTTACTCCACATTTTCCTATTCTTTTTACACTGTTTATAAGTTCTAGTCTTTGATAAAGTCGGCTCCAGATGGGCTTAGACCCTCGCGCCCGTTATAGTGCCGGAGGCATGGCCACCAGGTATCCTCACACTTTTGACGATCCCTCTCTCTTTCAGGTCTGCCCCAGCTGCTGGCCCCCCTGCTGCCCCCGGAGAAGGAGGAGCACCCCAACAGCCCCCCAACCTCACCAGTAACAGGAGGCTTCAACAAACCCAGGCACAGGTCGATGAGGTGAGCCCTGATGGAGGTGGCGAGGAGCGGCCATGATGGTCCAGCCATATTGTGGACAGTGTGCGCTCAATGTCTGTTCTCCCCCTGCAGGTGGTGGATATTATGCGTGTGAATGTAGACAAGGTGTTGGAACGAGATCAGAAGCTGTCCGAGTTGGATGACCGCGCGGACGCTCTGCAGGCCGGAGCCTCGCAGTTTGAAACCAGCGCGGCCAAACTCAAGCGCAAGTACTGGTGGAAGAACCTCAAGGTGTGTATGACGGTTGCCTGCTCCGTCCTTGGCTATGGCCAGAGGCCTAATGAGAAGTCATAGGGCCCAAATAACCCAACGCTACTGCTCTCTATTGACCAAAACCAGTAAGGATGTCCGGATGCTTTGCAGGTTGCCCATAGCTGGAGGAATTGGTGGAGTTGTTGTTGTTATCTTCTAACAGGTCGCAGCTCGAAAGATGAATTTAGAGTCAACCCCATAGATATCTATGGTCCGTTTGGCCACCATCTCCACATCGGGAGGTCATTGGACTAGGATCACCCATCTGGGCCATTGGGGCTATGACCATTGGTTTGTCAATCTTGGGCCTTCGAGATTCGGACCCTTGTGACTGATTGTCCAACACCCAAAAGACTATCTCCGATATCTCATCATATTGTAATCTAATGATCAACTATGGTCTACAGTGACGGACAATTTTTTATGGCACCATCTTACTTTTCATTTGTGCTGTTTTTATTGGTTCGTAGCCCATTTGAGCATGGTAAAGGGCGAGCTATAGGTCTAAAATATGGGCAAATTCTTTTTAGCGCCATCTTGTTTTTCCTTTATGCTGTTTTTGAGTCATTATTGCCCATACGGACATGGTCAGTGGCCAGCTGTAGGTCTGTAGTGATGGGCACTTTTTATAGCACCATCTTGCTTTTCCTTTAAGCTGTTCTTGGTGGCTCATAGCCCATTCGGGCATGGTCAGGGGCCAGCTATGGGTCGACAGTGATGGGAAATTTTTTACAGCACCATCTTGCTTTTCCTTTATGCTGGCCCTACTGCTGCCCCCAGAGAAGGAGGAGCACCCCAACAGCCCCCCAACCTCACCAGTAACAGAAGGCTTCAACAAACCCAGGCACAAGTTGATAATTTTTGGTAGTTAGTAGCCCAGCTATAGGCCTGGAGTAATGGGCAATTTTCTCACAGCGCCAACTTGCTTTTCCTTTATGCTGCTTTTGGTCTTTTGTTGCCCATTTGAGCATGGTCATGGGTCAGCTATGGGTCCACAGCGATGGACAATTTTTTTCTAGCACCAGCTTACTTTTCCTTTCTTCTGTTTTTAGTCATTAGTGGCACACTCGAGCATGGTCAGGGCCCAGCTATGGGTCTACATTGACGGGCAATTGTTTTGTAGCACCATCTTGTTTTTCATATATGCTGTTTGTGGTCCTTAGTGGCCCATTTGAGCATAGTTAGGCACCAGCTATAGGTCTAGAGTGATGGGCAGTTTTTTTGTAGAACCATCTTGCTTTTCCTTTATGCTGTTTTTGGTCATTAATGACTCATTCAGGCATGGTCAAGCACCAGCTATGGGTCTACACTGATAAGCAATTTTTTCATAGTGCCATTTTGCTTTTCCTTTATACTGTTTTTGATAGTTAGTAGCCCATTCGAGCATGGTTAGGGGCCAGCTATGGGTCTACAGTGACAGGCAATTTTTATAGCACCATCTTGCTTTTTATGGTTATTAGTAGCCCAGTTGAGCATGGTCAGGGGTCATTCAGTAGAAGGTAATTGCACCACAGCCAAAGGATATAGACTTCTGATACCCACACGTTGTCACCACTCTGCTGGAGCTGGCAGTCACTACAAGTCTCTTACTCTTTGCTCTTCTCTCCTCCGATGATGATCATTATGGGAGTGATATGCGCTATCATCCTCATCATAATTATTGGTGAGTGGTCCGCATGCCATGTATATATCGTGTGTGTATAGCTGTCGCTGTGCTGTATATATATGGCGCACTGTACTAACCTCTTCTTTTTCTCTCGCTTTTTTCTCCTCCAACCAACACCTCACCCTCTGGACTCACTTTTTGTTCCATCTCATATTACCCTTACCCAACCTTCATGTCCTTTATAATGATCCTTGCCCCACCTTTCTGTCCTTGATAATAACCCCTGCCCCACCTTCTTCTCCTTTATATTGACCCTTACCCCACCTTCTTGTCCTTTATAATGACCCTTATCCCACCTTTCTATCTCTTATAATTATCCCTACCCAATCTTCCTGTCCTTTATAATGACCCTTGCTCCATCTTCATGTCCTTTATAATGTCCCTTGCCCCATCTTTTTGGCCTTTATAATCACCCTTGCCCCATCTTCCTTTCCTTTATCGTGATCCCTACCTTATCTTCCTATCCTTTATAATGACCCTTGCCCCACTTTCCTGTCCTTTATAATGACCCTTGCCCCACCTTCCTGTTCTTTATAATGAATCTTACCCCACCTTCCTGTCCTTTATAATGACCTTGCCTCACCTTCCTGTCCTTTATAATGACCCCTGCCCCATATTCCCGTCCTTTATGACTCTTACCCCACCTTCCTGTCCTTTTTAATGACTTTACCCCACCTTCTTGTCCTTTATTGTGACCTTACCCCACCTTCCTGTCCTTTATAATGACCCTTACCCCATCTTCCTGTTCTTTACAATGACCCCTGTCACATCTTCTCGTCCTTTTATATTGATCCTGATCCCCCACCTCTTTGCACCCCCGGTGCATCCCAGCTTTACACCTTGCCATCGGCCCTCCCCTCCATGTTTTTGTGGGGTTTTTTGGGCTTGCAGTTTACTTCAGCACCTAAGGACATCGTATCTCTCCTCGTCTCTCTGTCTTATTTTTCTACACCCTTCGCCGGATCTATCATCTATACCCACCAGCTGGGACCAGACAAAACTCAAAATACTTCCCTCATTTTCCTGCCTCTCACCCCCTGGGGACATATTGTGTAGAAGCTGTCCCTTCTTGCTCTCTCCCATGTAAATACCCGATGACCGGAGATCTCCCCTAACTTATATATACACACACATATATATATATTTAATTTGTCCGTGTGCAGGTTTTTCTGGTCCCTGGTTTCCCGTGACGCTGTGTGTCCGTGATGTTTATACACTACCCTCTGCCCCAAGGGGGGAGGGAGGGGCAATTACCCCGGAACTGGTCTCTTATTTACCCCCTTTCCCCTCATGAAATGAGTCTGGTTTTCGGCTTTTTTTTTTCTTCCCCTTTTTTAATTTGAGGATTTAATGGAGGAGACTTGTGCGTGTGTGTATGTACAGTATGTGTGTAAAAAAAAAAAAAAGAAAAGAAAAAGTATATATAATATATAAATCCTCCTTCCCCACCTCAGTATGCAAATACAGATTTCATGGATGGGGTGTTATAGATAGGGATACAATGGATAAGTGCCCCTGGCCCTAGAATGTCCCAGAGTGCCCCACTGTATATGGGCAGTTTTTTTGGGGGACCCCCTCTTGCTTGCACTAATCTGGAGGGATTTAGTGTAAGGATGGGGCTGAGGCTTCCCCTCTTAGCCCTCTATTCTGCTGATAGGCCTTGCAGGGGGCAGAATCGGCAGGAGGCACTGGGGCAGGTGGAGATAGAAAGACAGGGTCAGGAGATAGG
Organism: Phyllomedusa bahiana; assembly: GCA_025379985.1. Lineage (NCBI taxonomy): Eukaryota > Metazoa > Chordata > Amphibia > Anura > Hylidae > Phyllomedusa > Phyllomedusa bahiana. The sequence continues at coordinate 10,520 of JAODAL010010624.1, read as the reverse complement.
AGGGCAGATTTGCTTCCTGGCGCCCCCCTTGCCACTCAGGAGGGAAGTGGTACTTGAGGCGGCATAAGGTTGCTGCATGGTGATACCCATTATGGGGTACTTTTTTTCCTAATTAAGATTAATTACACTGCCCCCTACCATATAACGAGAGATGCTATGATGGTAACCGTGTCAAATCCCAACCTTTACCACTCCATGACTGTAATAAGAGAGGACGCCCTCGACCCCGAGGACCCGCGCCTTCTTACACCCGTTATACCCTGCATGGGAACAGCCATTATGTAGCTGCAACCAGCCGGGCAATGAGGCACATACCAAGCGGATACTCCACCCAACCCATCACCCCAATGCAGATACCCCCGTGTGCCTGGTTGCCCTGTTTGCCTGCAATGTGTCATTAGGAGGGAGGGGGCGAGTGTCCAGGGGCATTAGGGTAAATCTCCCCCCTCTCTCCTTGTTACCCCATCTGAATTTCCCCTCCCCTCCTCCTACCCCCACAACATAAATATTAAAATAAATGTTGTTTAACCAAAACCAAGTGGTGTTCTGACTGATTATTTTTTGGGGGCGGCCATTTTGTAGGCTGATTTGGTATTAAAGGGGACTTCCATCACTGTTATCCTATACACATGTTATAATAGGACACTGAAAAGGAAGGCAATTCTATCTTTATTTCCCTCTTGTAGTCCACTTCCCCTCCATTCCTCACAGTGCGGTAATTGTTGTTGCCTAGCAACCACTTCACTTTAGTTTGGGTGACCACCATATCTGTACATACGTAAGGAGGTGGTCACAGGAAATTGTCCCTCTTTTCTCTACACTGAAATACACATTCTCCAGAGGGTGGTAATTGTTGTTGCCTAGCAACCACTTCACTTTAGTTTGGGTGACCACCATATCTGTACATGAGTAAGGAGGTGTACACAGGAATTTTCCCCTCTTTACATCTAAAACGAAATACACATTCTCCAGAGGGTGGTAATTGTTGTTACCTAGCAACCATTGAACTTTCATTAGGGGTGACCACCATATGCCTTTTTAACTCGCTATGTAGAAAACCGCATTCTCCACAGGATGTGAATTATTGTTGCCTAGCAACTACATCACTTTCATTCCATGTCCGTACGTAAAGAAGAAAGTAGTCACAGGTAATTCTGCCGCTCCTCGCTATGCAAAAAATCGTTTTCTTTACATTGTAGTAGTTCTTTTTGCCTAGCAACCACTTAGCGTTCATTTTGGATGACCACCGTAATGTTACGTAAGTATGTAAGTGTTGACAGGAAATTGTCCCTCTTTTCACTACACAGTGTGGTAGTCTTGTGTTGCCTAGCAACCACTTAATTTTCATTTTGGGTGACCACCATAGTTGTACATAAAGAAGAAAGTGGTCACAAGAAATTCCGTCTCTCTTTACTACACAGAAAACCGTATTACCCACAGTGTGGTAGTTCGTGTTGCCTAGCAACCATTTAGCTTCTATTTTCGGTGACCACCATAACGCTACATAAAGAAAGAAGTGGTGACTGGAAATTCTGCCTCTTCTTTGCAGTGTAGTAGTTCTTGTTGCCTACAATCCATTAGCTTTCAATTTGGGTGACCACCTTAACTCTCTTAAGTAAGGAAGTGGTGACAGGAAATGCCACTACACGGAACAGAGCATTCTCAAATATGTGGCAATTGGGTTGTGCCTAGGGAACCATTGAACTTTCATTACCATTCTGACAATAAGAAAGAAGTAGTCACGGGGAAATTCTTACTCCCCACTACATAGAAAATAGTATTCTCTACAGCAAAGCAGTTCTTGTTGCCCCAGCAACCAGCTTAACGTTCATTCCTAGGTAAAAGAAGTAGTCATGGTAAATTCCCTTCCTTTCCTTACTACATAACAAATAGTATTTCTTGTTGCCTAGCAACCACTTAGGCTTTCATTTTGGGTGACCACCACATGTGTGTAATTAATTAAGAAGTGGTCCCAAGGAGTTCTCCCAGAATCCAGCAAGAACAAGGAAAAGGAAAGAGAAGACTTGAGTTATTTCCCGGTACAGCAAGCCCGAGATGATTTCGTCCTAGTGTTTAAATTTAATATACAGTATGTCAGCGAACGGGTGTGACCTGTCTCCAAAAACTAATAAAAAAATGTTTTTAAAAATTCAGTATTTAAAGTTTTACTATTTTTTACTTATTCAAAAAGATTTATATTTGTAACGAACATCGTATGTGCTTGCACAAATACAGGGGAATTAGAAGATTTTTTTTTATACCTGTGGTTGTTCACTAGTTATAGGGCCCTCAGTGTGATTGTGCTGCGGCCCCCAATGCCCAATTGGGATTGTCGGTACCATGGAGCCGAATGTGGACGAGTCCCAATAATAATGATCCAAGATGCCTAAAATTTTTATGGTTCAAATTTTTTTGGAACAACCCACTTTTAATATTAGTGTGACTGATACCCTAGAGGGGCGATGGCCTATGAAATATAAGCATGATTAAAAGTATATGTCACGGATACAGTATGTCTTCATAAGTCATTTTAGGGCCGCATATAGCTGAAGGATATGGGCCCCTTGCTAGACCACGGAGTCGATTGCTAAGTTCTTATCAGCCGACTTGGGCCTTATATGGGCAGATTATAGGTACCCCAGTGGGTATATAGACAGGTTATAGGTACCCCAGTGGGTATACAGAAAGGTTATATTTCCCCCAACGGGTATATAGGCAGATTGTAGGTCCCTCAGTGGGTATATAGGTAGGTTATAGGTCCCCCAGTAGGTATATAGGCAAGTAGGTATATAGGCAGACCATATATCCCCCAGTGCATATATAGGCAGATTATAGCTTTCCCAGCATCTATATAGGTCCACCAGCACATATATAGGTAGGTCATAGGTCCCCCAGCTCGTATGTAGATCTACCAGCATGTATGTAGATAGGTTATAGGCCCCCCAGCAGGTGTATAGGTAGGTTATAGGGCCCCCAGCAGGTGTATACGGGCAGGGTATAGGGCCCCCAGCAGGTGTATACGGGCAGGGTATAGGGCCCCCAGCAGGTGTATAGGTAGGTTATAGGCCCCCCAGCGGGTATATAGGTAAGGTATAGGTCCCCCAGCAGGTGTATAGGTAGGGTATAGGTCCCCCATTAGGTATATAGGTAGGTTATAGGCCCCCCCAGCAGGTGTATAGGTAGGTTATAGGCCCCCCAGCAGGTGTTTAGGTAGGGTATAGGTCCCCCAGGAGGTATATAGGCAGGTGATATGTCCCCAGCACATATATAGGTAGGTTAAAGTTAATCCCGGCACCGCTGCCATTACTGATCGCCATGGTCCTAAGCTTATACCTTAACGATCGGTATCGATTTGGACCCTAATTATCGGCAGATGGTGGCGGTGCCAGGGACTACCCCTCACCCATTATTAATTTCTATATTGCACCCTGTGACGACAACAGCTTAGTCCGCCGGCCCACTGGAGGGACGACGACCTGACTTGGGGTGTATCTCGACGTTGCACGGCCCCCTAGGGGGTGCACACGGTCAGCCAGATACGGTTCCCCGGTTCACACCCCTGTCCACACGGGCACAGGAGAAGAAGGAGGACGAGAGAACACTTTCCCTCGTCCAGAACCCTGAACGGCTGCCACCAGTTCTCTCGTTTAGTTATAAAGAACCGGTCCCGTTACCGACATATAACAGGGCCGGGAACCAACCCATTGGTAGCTAATATATCATAGACCGAGTACAAGCTGTGAGGCCGATGATCAAGACAGACTAACTCAGATTAAAGTTTATAAAAATTTAATTACCCCTTGGGAGGGCACAATAACAAATAAATCAAAAGGATAATAAAATACAGGTAAGAGTCAGAGGGGGGCAATAAAAAAGGGTTTTACAGACAAAAGCAGTTAAAAAGGGGGTCAATTTTTACCTTCTGGTTGTTTGGGGTTTTCGGGCTCACAGGGGGGGGGTTTTATTTGGCCGGGCCCCTGCTGTTATGGAGCTCCTGGAAATGCTTTTAGAAAAGGATGCCCGGGACCCCAAAGGCAGACCCCCCAAAAACGGGCTCCTGCAAATATCTTGGGGGGGAAAACCCCCACGGGGCAGCCCCCTTTCACCCCCCCACACACCCCTGGGCGGCAAGAACTCCTCCCACCAGGTCGGGCAGTTTCTGATACAAACACAAAAATGGACCAAACCCCGGCAGGGAAAATTGGCACGAACCGAGCCGGTAGCACCACAGAACCGGCTGGGCCTACAAACCCCGGATACAGACACCCTATTTTTTAGGGGCCCCGTAGGCCCGGGTTTTCTGGATATCTCAGTCCCCCCTGCCCTCAAAAACCGGAAAGGGGGCTGTGTGTTGGGGATTTCCTTTTTTTGCGATATAACTCCCCAGGGCCCTTTTTTTAGAGGGGATAAACCTATAAACTATATGAAAATTCGAGAGGGGACGGCGGGGTTTTGATTAATTTGAAGTCTTTGAACATGGGGGTTTGACGAAAATTGTTCAGTGCTAATGGGGAAAAAAGGGGTTTTTTTTGGGGTTTTTTCCCCATCCCTCCCCTTTTTTGGGGCACATCCAAATGGAAAGAGCATTTTACAAGGGGCTTTGGCTTTGTTTTGTTTTAACAGAAAATTCCTTTCCTGGGGGGCGGGGGGTCTACTTGTCCGGGTTGAAGGAACTCATTTTGATAAATTTTTTTCTTTCACACACCCCCCCTTTTTAGTTTTGGGGGGTCCCTGACAGGATACTGCCAAACGCCCTTGGGGCCCCTTGTGTCTTCAGCCACCAAAAAACCCCCCTGTGTCTGTGGGGAACAAAGTGGAAAATTCCCAGGAACCCCATTCCCAAAAGGGGGCCGGACCTACAGACTTTTGAGCTGTTTTCACATTCTCAGACAGGGGATCAGTGGAACCAGGGCAAAGCAGCGCCTATGGTCTCATCGCTATTCCCCTGGGCCTGCGGCCAACAAGATGGCGGGCCACGCACGGGGCCACAGTAAACCCTTCATCCCCTTTGATCAACAACTTATTGAGGGGGTTTTGGGAATTTTGTATTTGTGGGAGCCCAAAAATGGGTTTTTAGTACAGTTTTTTTGGGGGATATTTCCAAAAGGGTCCCCAAGAGACATTATAACTGTGTAGTATTGGGCAAAGATGGGGGAACTAAGGAAACTCTACACGATTGAGGGCCTATACCTTCGAACACAAAGGGGGGCACTCTTTGCACTATTGCCATTTTAAAGGGGGAAATAAATTTTTGGGGCAAAAACTTTAAAAATATTCAAGGGCACGTCGTCGGCGTGAACTTTAGTCTGCACCTTTTTTTTTTAAAAATCAGTAAATTTTTGGGGGGACTTTTTAACACATTGGGTTAAAAAGGGCATATGGGCAGACACAAAAAAGGGGGGTATCACAGGGGGAGGATTTGCATATGGGCTGGCCCCGAAAAAACTCTGCAAACAATTTTTGGGGTTTAAAAAAATCTTCATGGGCTGTCGGGGGGAAAACCCGGAAAACAGAATGACCCTTTAATCAGAGAAAGGGATTGAAAGTATTATTTTGGGGGGAGGGGGGGGGGGGTGTTGTAACAAATTTTGGGACCAAACCAAATAAAAATTTGGTCCCCACGTTGGGGGGTGGTGGGGGGGGGGTGGCCCTTTGTAATTTTTGGTTTTTTTTTATATCATCCCCTAAAGATTGGTTATGATGTACTAATTATTTTTGGGACACCTATCGGGGAAAACAAAATTGTGGGACCCCCCCTCCTATGCCACTGGAAACTTACAATGCTGCATGGGAAAAAAAAAATTTTAATTAATTCTTTTATTAGAAGGAAAAAATGCTGTTCAGCGCCACCTATATGTCCTAAAAAGCTATCCCCCAGCAGGAAAACGCTAGAAAGTTTTTTTCTTCCTTCTGGAGACTGCTTTATTTGCATACATTGCTCCCCCTTTTTCAGTGGGTGTAAAATTTATTCACGTGGGGGCGGTATTTAAAAAAAAAAAACTTAAATTATACAAATTTAGGAGAATGATATTTTCAGTACTTTTAGACCCAAGTATTTGGTCCCCAACAGCAACCCTTCTTTTAAAAAAGACCAACCTTTCCCCAAACTTCTGGCCATAGGGCCCCGCACTAAAACTAGGAATCGCTGTTTCCCTTTGTTGAAAACTTAGTCAGGCCCCCCCCCTTGCTCCACCAGAGCTACCCCCCCAAAGGGGGTGTAAACGGTTGGGCTTTTCCCACCCATGAAAAGCTGGGGCTGAAAAGCGGTGGGGGAAACCTGAATTTTTCCACACACACCCCGGTGCCCCAGACTTAAAGAGAAAAATAAAACCTTCATCATTTTTTTTTTTTTTTGGGTTTTCATTGCAAATTTTTCAATTTTCCACCCATAAAAAACCAGGGAAGTTTCCCCCTTTCCCCCCCGCTGGGTGTCCGTAAAGTGAAGGGGGAGACATCATCCCCCCCTTCACTTTCATGCTCGCCCCCAAGTTAGTGTCTTTTTTCCCCCCCCCCCCCCTCTGATTTCCACATGTCCTGGGGGTCGTTCCCTCCCCTCATCTTAAAATTTTTAAAGCTGTTTACATACACACCCGCATTCGTTTAGACATTCTTCTAGAAATCAGAGCACTGATCCTTCTCTCTACACTGGAGGTTTTTTTTCATTGAATCCCGTCCCCCCTTCTTGAACTCACCAGATACATTCCCCCTCCCCCCCCTTCTAGTTAACACGCAGGAACAATTTTGGCATCGAGGCCAATTTTCGGCCCCTTTTTCTGGGTTGTAAAGCACTGCAGTGTTACTGGGAGCCTTGCTGGCAGAGTGAATTGTTGCCGGCCCCCCTTTTTTCTGAGTAAGAGGCAGGAAAAAGCGGGCTCCCGTGAAAACGACCCGGGGGGCAGACAGAAAAAGTAAATTAGTAGAGCCGCTGCCAATAAAAAGAAAGGGTTGGGATCCGCCCGGCACTGGGAACAGTTTTTTTACAGAAACAAGTAAGGAGCTGAAAAACAAGCCCATTTGCTAAAGACATCCTTCAAAGTTGCTTTTTTTTTCACCTCCCTTATTCTAAACCAAAGGAAAGAAAAAACCCTTTTTAAGGCCCCACCCAAGACCGGAGTCGGCCCCGGGGGGGCCCCTTCCCCCCTTACAGTTTCCACTATTTTTTTTGGTATTGAGCCCCTTTTTTTGCCCTAGAAAACCCGGGCCCTGCCCAATTGATGTTTTCGAGGGGGACAGATGCGCAATAGCATTCAAATAACCTAAATGAAAAAAAGAAAAAAAAAATGACAAATTCTAAAAAAAAAAATTTTATATAAATTATAAAAAAAAAAAATTCAAATGAAAAATTATAAAAATTACAAAATTTTTATTTAAAAAAAAAAAAACGGAACCTAAACTCATCAGCGCCCCCTGATCATAGTCCTCATACATGCACCCTTCTGTCTTTTTTTCTTTTTTTTTACTTCCCCGGGTGACTCAGTGTTAATATATCCAAAAACCCCTTCCCCCCCCCTCCACCCCTAAAATCCACCCCCTTTTTATATTGTCACTAAGATCAATTGCATTATTTTTCTTGGTTAAAGGGGGAATCTGTCCCAAATTTTTTTTTTTTTTAACTTATTAAATCAAAAAACCCTGAACCATATTAAAATTTTTCCCTCCAGCCGTTTTTATTTCCCTGATTGTAGTTTTTCCAAATTTCGGCGTCTAAAAAATTTTTGGGGGGGAGACATTCTTCTTCACTGTTTAAAAACAGCATCAAGAGCTATTTTTACAGCAGCTTCATGCAAAAGGGATTTCTTAAACAGATTCTTCCCATAGACTTGAATGGGATTTTTTTTTTTCAACTGTGGAGGGGGGGGAAAGGGGGGAGCGTGAAAACTCCTTTGTGACTGGGGGATTTCGTTTTTTATCGCACAAAAAGGGTCTCATTTCATTTTTGACCCTGCTTGTACTTGATAATGAGCAACACTGAAAATCTCTCTTTACATGAACGGGAATTGTCCAGACAATTATTAAAGGCTTAGTGGCCAAAGTGAAAAACTGCGGGACTTAAGAATTATAAAAAAAATATTGAAAGTATATGAAAAATTAAAAAAAAAACATAACAAAAATTTTTTAAAAAAAAATTTGGTTTTTAAAACATAAAAAAATGTTGAGTTTTAAACAATAAGTAAATTTTGATGACATATTCCCTTTAAAGCCATGCTGGCCCGAGTAGTTTAACCCCCTCCCAAATTTCACATAAACTTAACCCATAATAAGGGAGTATGGAGCCCCATACGCAGCGGGTGCCGGTTGCTTGTTAGGTATGTTCACACGGCGTGTTGGGTCCGTGTGAACATACGCTTTTAGTTGCGTGTTTGGATCCGTCTGTCAGACCCTAAATGGATCCAGACACCATTGCTTTTAATATGAAACACGCATTAGTGTTCACACGAGTAGCGTCTCACTCCCGTTCTTTCGACCCAAATCCAAGAATTGCCCAAATGCCCAAATTCTGGCCCGAAAGACGCAGCAGGATAATAAAATAAATAATAGGGTGCGATCCGCTGTGAGCCAAACCCACACATCCAGACACGCACTACATATAGGATCCATTTAGGATACGATCATGCCATCTTTAGAATTCAACACGATCCAAAATCAGATCCAAAAAAAGTGTGAACAAGCCCTTTTCAGCTGACACCCACCGCTAACAGCAAGGGAACAGAGCTGGCCCCCGTTCCCTCTGTTTAAACCATTTAAAACAACCGTAGTGCGTAAAATGAATAAGGAAGCATTCAGCAAAGCGTTTCCTTCCCCCAATCGCTCCAACTTCTCCGCAACGAATCGGGGTAAACTAACGCTACTATGGCAGCTGGAACTAATGAAAGCTGCCATGTAAGACTTCTGTTACTTCCCCACTACAGAACCCCGCCCATCTTGTACAACCCTTTGCCAATTAACTACAACAAAGCAGAAGGTGTACAAGCGATTCCTGCCCCCTATAGTTAAGTACAAATTTGGGGACTGCCTGTTAAGTTGTCACACAGCGTTTTGATCCGAAATTTCAGATCCGTTTTGGATCCAAAAATCGTATCCAAAAACGAAGTGGTGATTGGAACCTAAACGGCTCCAACACGTATACAACAAGCAGCTGTGTCTTTGGATGCGTGTTGGATGCAGCAGGATCGCACCCTATAGTTTATTATAGGGCTCCTGCTGCGTCTTTCGGACCAAGAATTGACAATTCTTGGAATGGATCCAAAAGACGCAGTGCGACGCATCGGCAATCACTCGTGTGAACGATGATGTGTGTTTCATATTGAAAGCAATGTAAAATCACACTGCTATTTATTAGATACGTGTTTGGGTCCGTCTAGGGTCCGACAGATGGATCAGAACACGTATCTAAAAATGTATGTAACACGGACCCAACACGTCATGTGAACATACCATTAAAGTAAAAAAAAAAAAACAAGTTTCGAATGTTTTAAAAATATTAAAAGTTGAAATCACTCCCCTTTTGCCATGTTACAAATAAAAAGATAAAAAAATAAATAAATAAAGTGACACATAATTGGTATTGGCGCGTGCATAAAATATAACATCATGTAACCCGTGCGCGCCAAAATTGTAGTTTTTTTTGGTAATTTCACGTCCCCTAAAAATTGGAATAAAAAGTGATCAAAAAGTTGCACGTTTCCTAAAATGATACCAAAAATACACTTCAGCCCGCAAAAAATTAGGTTCACTGCTTCACTGAACCTTGTAGGGTGTGTGGCAGAGCGACCATAGGTAGTCGCATGGTGCTGCCACTAGGTGGCGTACGTCGAGAGACCTGGTAGAAACGTGCCACCAAGGGCCTGGTCTCGGTGGTATTGTCGGTCAGCAACATTAGGTTGCTGACCCTTGTACGTAGTATGGCTAATGTCCAGCCATTATGGGCTGGCTTTCCCGGAACAGCTGCAGATAGGTGGGTGGCTGTTCCCATGTTCCAGGTCTCCGTGTTCCAGCTCAGGTATTGGGTAGGTCTCTGAAAACCTATTAAAGGCCTCTTACTCCAGGTGATCAGGGGGGCATTGTCCGCTAGCTGGCAGTGCAGCAGAGGGACTGGAGAAAGGCTCTGAGGGAAGCCGATACCGTGCTGGAGACTACAGTGTGTTTGGTGCTGGATGTTAGGTCCAGACTATCGATAGACAGGGTCTATTTCATGTTTTAGTTAGTGGACTGACGGCCTAGGTTATGATTTATGTGCATGTTTTTTTCTGTAACCTGCTTGCCCAATAAAACTGGTTGAGGCCAGTGAAACCAACGCCTACAGTCGGAGTGCCTTATGTTGGATGTGCCAATACCGATCTACGAAAGACAGCGATCCTGTGAGCAACGACCCCCTAAGCTGGTCCAAGATGGCAGCCAAAGGTGAGTAAGTGCTCACAGGTGTTTTGACTTGGAGGGTTGGGGAATTTTCATTGGAGCTCTTCTTTCAGAGAGGTCTTGTGACAGACTGCTTCCCTACCCAACTTTGACTCCTTGGTGGG